>JAJOZX010000055.1:2150000-2376685 GCA_023014485.1 Bathynomus jamesi | reverse complement strand
GCACAAACTTTGGACACCAGCAGGAAACAACATCACTCATATACAAACAATATATTCGCTCAGTTATGGACTACGCTAGCCCATGCTGGGCACCCATTATCTCAGACACACACATAAACACCTTACAGACAATAAAAAACAAGCACTTCGTATCATTACAGGATGTACTCAAACAACACCAATAGAACACTTACACACAGAAACAAAAATACTGAAAATTAAGGAACATTTAGACATGAGGGGAACACAAGTCATGGCAGCAGCGACAACTAACCCACAACACCCTTGCCACTACATGTACAATCATGCACCAACACCTCGCACCATTAAGGTAACACCAGCGAGCCATTATAACCAAATACTCCATTCCATACCACGCCCCAGAGACATCACACAGTAGAGAAAAAACATACACACACACACATATCTAACCCACAAAGCACCGACGCGACTCGGTCCGAATGCGGTCCTAGGTGCGAAGCCGCCACCCATTGATAGGTCAGAGACCAGCCTGAGCAGATCGGATCGAGTGGACATCACTCCAACTTACAGACATATAAACACAGACTAGACAACTCCACAGACGACACCTGCCACCTGTGCCAGGACACACCACAAACAATTAAACACATTATGACAGACTGTACCACTCTAGCACAACATAGAACACACCACAACATCACTAGTGCGCTGAACCTCTGTTCCACTCCGGAGAGGGCGATCGGTTACCTGCGTGCCGCGCGCCGGCTTGCTCAATCAGGGTGGGGTGATCGGCTAACCAACAACAAGAAGAAGTCCTCGTTAGTTAGCTCACTTCACTTTGCGAATAAGGGGTATGCTTTGCGAATATCGAATATGGGTGTTTAAATATCAATTGTGAATAGCGAGGTATTGCTGTACTATAAAAAGGTAGTCCTTTTTATAGCGTTAAGAGTAATATTGTGAACGTTTTGAGAAAAGTTAAAACTTTTGATAAAAGGGAGAAAATCAGTGATCTCAAAGCCCACAGCGTTTATAAGAACAAATGGCTTAGAAAATTTTTCGGTCTTCTGCAATATGACCTCTACTCCTTCAAACTTTAAGTTTAAAATCCCATCCATTGGCGAAGGCGACAGTTTGGAGAAATGACTCGCGCCGTCTCTGGATTAAGATTGAACAACTGGAATTACCAAACATATGACGTAACCAAAGGAGAAAAAGTGAAGGTAGCTGTTTGAAATTTATATTCTTTGCACTTGAAATTAATTTGTTACTGAAAATATCAGTTTGTGCTGTCGAATCCTGCAGCGGTTACATCAAAAATATTAAAAGTTAAAGATACAATGTTTCGAAAATGTAAATAATGAATTCTATTTTATAAATTTCACAAACATGTAGAAATAGTATTCTCAAAAGATTTAGTCTTATTTATATTTTTAGAGGATCATGATGTATGTCTGTTCTATGTTTGTTTATACACACCTAAACTGCAGGGAAGTCTGCACCAAATTTAGTATACACATAAAAAGAGAACCAACCAGGGAACACTTAAGTAATACACCCGCTCCTCCCAGTCACTCCTAGGTTTCGGAGGCGTTTTGGCCAAACATTTGTGAAGTTGCATTTAAAAGCTTCGCGAGCTTGAAGGAAATAGTAACTCTAAAATGACCTCTTCCTAATCTTTCGTATACATTTATTTGTTATTTGTTACAAATAAAGGATCACCTGAAGATCAGGGCCCCCCAGCCTTCTTTAGTTAGCCTTATAAGGCTTGACGATTGGTTAGGTTAGTTCGTGATATTTTCGTTAGTTAGCCTTATAAAGCTAACTAAAGAAGGCTGGGGGCCCTGATCTTCAGGTGATCCCAAATAAATGATGTGAACGAAGTGGAGCAACTAGATATACTGTATATAGGCTTTCGGCTAACTAAAATATCAGCTAAACAGACCTGAATGTAAAATTTTATTGGCTGAAAATCTTTACTATTGTAGTGTAAGGAATATCAACATGAGTGTATATGCCCTATGTAAAATAGTAGTAGAGATATCAGTTAATCGTCACAGCAACAATAACAGTTATGATGTAAACTACCATAAAGAATTTGTTGTACAGTAAAGCGCTAACTTTCAACTAATTTCGGTTCAAAGTAATTTACTTTAGGTCTACAGGCCTATTTAATAAAACTAAAACCTTATTAAGATAGATTAGTCACAATTTGTGTGGTGTTCAGACTGATAGAACCTAAAGTTGATAACTCAAAATACAGGGATACGGTTTGCTTGCATTAGGTCTTACATCAACTTATAGTAGGCCCGGATCTTTTCGGTTTTAGGTCTGGCATTGGATTTTTTTCATATTTTTGGTATAGACGTAGATTTTTACGCTGATTCCATTTCCGCAATCCGTTTCTTGGAGAAATAAACACGAAAAAAGTTATGTGCAAGTTTATTACGTTTACAGGTTTCCAGAACACAGAACGGAACACAAACCAAAGTTTGCTACTTGCCAAACTGCGCAATATCGTTCAGCATTTGGCGCACTAGATCTTTGCCTGCGTGTCGTAGACGCGAGAGAAACTCGCAGAGATACGAGTCGATCATGGAACGGTGCGTACCACACCGGCGCTTGTTACCGCGTTTGAGTTGGTTCCACGTCGACTCTATCCGTGCGTGTGCGCTCCAGTTGAAGGGTCCACGAAGTTTTCGCTGTGGTTCACTGTTTTGTGACTGAAGCTGTACCCTTCGAGCTGTTCGATGCGTTCATACGCTTTCCATTTGTCGCTCATTATCGTCGTTCCCGGTCGAATGCATGCTTTGATGCATGCCTCCAGCGTTTGACGCGAACGATTCGGAACAGCGTACATAAATACTTCACTGGTTTCGCGGCGTACTCCGCCGAACACCCATTGTTCAGGAAACTGCCTTCCAGCGTGTTTTTTTCGCCGCGCGAACATAGGTTAGGTTAGGTTAAGTTTGGGTAGGGTAGGGTAGGTTAGGTTAGGTTAGGGTAGGTTAGGTTAAGTATAGGTGGATATTTGAATACAAGTTTTGGGCCATAACTTTTTTCGTGTTTATTTCTCCAAGAAACGGATTGCAGAAATGGAATCAGCGTAAAAATCTACGTCTATACCAAAAACATGGAAAATATCCAATGCCGGACCTAAAACCGAAAAGACCCGTAGGCCCTACATTTCAGCATTATTGTTATTATTATTATTATTATAATTATCGCCTCCTGGGTGATCACAATAAATGAACTATAGATATTGCATTTTCTTTCATTACATTCTGAGTGGTAACCCAAGTAATTCGCTTTTTAGGGCCTAGAACACACAACAAGTCTATAAAAGTACTTTGGGTGCACAGGGAGTATACTCATTTTCTGTCCTTTTTACACTTTAAAATCCATAAATATACCCTTCTCTCGTCTTTGGAAGTGAATAATACACTGTATCTTTAACTTCTAACATTTCTGCTGTTACCGTTGCAGGTTATGACGGCCAGGGCCAGGGTTATCCTCACGGGGGAACGGATGAAAGGCGTATCAGAATCAGACAAAAAAATCATCGATTATGTCTGAATAATTCAACGTTCGAGCAAATGACCTGCTCAATGGAAAGCTGGGCAATCTCAGACACCCACCTTTGGGACATCGTCGAACGCAAATAGTTTTTTTATGAGTTTCATGATGCTGGATGCAACGGTTACAGGAACAGTTGACATTACACGAAATGCAATGCTCCGATTCAGATATACATCGAGAATATACTCCCTATGGACGTAGTCAAATATGTCTTTCGAAAACGTAGCACCTGAGGCTCAAAAAAAACAACTCGAACAGAGCAGCAACATTTTCGTATTTAGGTTTAAGTTTGTTTAATTATTATTTTTATATTTTAATAATATTGATCAGTTAACTGTCGAAAATTTTCTAAAAAAAAAAGGTTTGTAACACTTGAAAATATATTTATTGCGATTTTAATTACAAATTTAATATCTGGTGAAAATCTTCATTTTCATTGCGTAAATCTAAAATCGCATTAGCGTACGTTATCCTACTCTGATGATCTTGTGGTTTAATTTCTTGAGCAATTTGAATTTTGTATTGATATCCTCTCTTAAAATTCGATGTAAGGAACTTCTTGAAATGTTTAATTCCTGGCTGCGTCATCGGACTGATGTGGATTTTCCTCAACGCTTTCACGAACTATCTCAACCCGAGTTGGACTTCGGTTTGTCCGAGGATGCCCAGTCCGTGGTTCGTCTCCCTGACCGTTTCCCATACGAAATTTAGCGACGTACCGTCGAATAGCTCGATCAGAAGGAGCGGAACGTGTGTTGAATTTTAATCGTAAAGCTCTTTGAGCGGCAACGATGGAAGAGTTGTTTGTCAAATAAAGTTCCACAATAGCCACTCTTTGTTGCGCTGTCCCGGATTCCATTTTCATTAATCGCAAGGGTACTTTAATTGAAAAATAAAAATAAATAAATTAATCAAAAAAGAAAAAAGTTATAGCCAAATAAAACCCCTCCAAGACTTCTGGGACACCCTGTACAAGGCGAATGCTGGCGGGGCCTTCAGCTCAAATTTTTTTTTTTTTTTGTAATATTTCTTTTAGAAGCAATTTTTGGAGCCCCTTCAGTCTCGGGCCCCTATGCCTTTCATCTACTGCATCCACCTAAAACTGCTTCTGGCTGAAGCACAAACTGGCACTTTTAGTAAGTAACACTAATTTTAAATATATGGAAAAGAAATTTTTAAAAGATCCGCCTTCACTTTTATCCATCTATGGCGACGTCACATCATATGTTTGAATTAAAGACGAAGTTTACACATAGTCTAATATAATTACCAAGTCTTCTCATAAAATCTCATTCCATTGATAAACATTCATACTAAAATTGACTCGCAGTGCCCTCTCACGTGAGCTTTACAAATTACAAATCTCATTCAACAATTTTAACTTATGAAGTGTGGGTGGGTGGACGCACGTTTGGAATGGCTGGTAATTTTGGGTTACTAAAACATATTTCTTTACTTTTCCTGCCATTTTTTTTCGCATACACTGTTAACTATTAACTGGAAATATTTTAAAGCCCGTTATATATAATGTACTAGGTGAGTACTACACAAATTCAATTATCGTGAAGGCTAACTGGCTCGCGATTATAGCCCACCCCTGGTTTACAGTGAAAATGTCAAACTGAAGTAAACCAAGTAACCAATTTTATACTGTTCCATAAAATAGTTTCTTTAAAACAATTTTTTAAATATATATATATAAGTGTGTGTGTGCAAAGCATTCAAATAAAATTTCAAACAAAAACAAATCGCGTATACGGAGTGCACAACTTTCTTTTTCCTTTAGTGAGTATAGCTGAATCATCACTCACTTCAGACGTGTAAAAGAAATACAAACTCAAAAGAAAATTCTCCCTTCTTAAATGTGGAGATAACATCCAATTTGTAAATCAGTGACAATCTGTTTGAGCGGTACTAAAATAGCATTTCTTTAGGCCTAACATGATATAATCTTTGGTTATAAACATCGTTTTCAAGAAAAGAAACATTGGTACTTACGTATTAACGGGGGGCCACTACATGATGATTGGTTAGGTTAAGTTGTAATATTTTCGTTAGTTGAAAATGTCTATCATCATTTTTTTTAAATAGAATAGCAATATTTTTAAAAATATTTACAATGATTTATATTTCAAATATTTACAATGATTAATACATGTTACACATTAGAAACATTTGTTTCTGGAGGCCAAAAATTTCATGAATAAGCCTAAAAAATTTTTTTTCAGAAAATTGTATAAAAAATATTTTTAAAAATATTGCTATTTAAAAAATATGATGTATTAGAAATTTTCAACTAACGAAAATATTACAACTTAACCTAACCAATCATCAATATGTGGTGGCCCCCCGTTAATACTAAGTACCGAAACATTTCTCTGAGTAAGATGAGCATCATCACCAGTAGCAAGGAACCAATATGACCACCTTATTGCAGCCGAATAAAGGTTTTTGTTTTAAAAAATTAAAATACCAACAGCAGTAAGTACTTATAAAGCAAAATGCAGACAGCGAGCTTGTAGTTGTCGTCCATTTATATTTTTAAGATCGTCGTGGGACAACGACCATTCAGGGCGAATTTCCAGTAAATTATACTTCAGTGCACGAACGAATCAACGACGCGTCTCGTGCACCAAAACACAACAGTTGTTATGTAATACAATGAAGTAATATTGGTAATATTCAGAGACAAGTTTACGTCAAATTAGCTTTTTTTCATGGTACTTCAGGGTTGAGTACTATCATCATTAAGACCACCAACCAAAACCACAACACAATTTGGCAAAGGCATCGTTTTTGGTTAGTCATGTTACGGTCCATTAATTCATTTGATATTTGTGGGATCTTGTCTTGTTTTCAATAATGTATAATTCCCGTTACAATTCTATTTAAGAACTAAGAAATTAATTTATTAAAATAGTTAATAGAATGAAGCGATGGAGCTATATTTCCATCTTCATTTCTAAAAACTTTGTTGCTTCCCTAAATACCGAAGTAATAATTCATTCAAATTCTTTAGAAAAGTATTGAAAGAAAGAAACCAACAAATGTTTCCAAAATTAAAGCAATGATGATTAAATACTACCCTGAGAAAGTTATTAAAAGTTTAGATCAATGAAAGAAAGCCATCCCGAGCCTTCTTTAGTTAGCTTTATAAGACTAACTAACGAAAATATAACGACCTAACCAATCGTCAAGGGCGTACAGTTGACCTAACGACTGGTTAGGTTAGGTCGTGATAATTTCGTTAGTTAGCCTTATAAAGCTAACTAAAGGAGGCTGGGGGTAGCTTTCTTTCATCGATCCAAAAGTTTTAAATTATATTGAAAACCATCATCTCTTAACATTTGTTACTCGCTTTTAAGATGAGAAACGTTTTTAACACGAATGGTAGATACCATTACAAACTGACTACACATACTACTGTATATGATTAGAATTACTATTCAAAGAAACTTACGTTTACGTACGACGAAGGGCAAAAGGAAAGAAGTTGAGAACGTGTAATGGCGAAAGCGGGACAAACTAAGAGGAAATATGAAACGGTGAAAGGATTGCCATAGAGGTAAATGGGCAAGATCCCCCGTCATAAGATGGCCATACGTGTGGCGAGTGTGACCAATACGGGACGACAATCACAGTGGGAGGAGGAAGACCATGGGTGAACCGAGAGCTTCAGGGCCATTAGGAATTTCCCCGACACGTTCTCCCTGGCGCTGCCACCTGCGGAGAACCGCATCCCGAAGATCCCACCTGAAGTCCAACGCTGGGATGTGTGTGTTGGAATCAAAAAGGATACTTCCCTCGCCGCAGCGTCCGTACACTCATTGCCCAAGACACCGATGTGGGAAGGCACCCAGCAAAAGTAATCGACTTACGGTGGGAAGGGAGAGAGAAGCCAGTCCTGAATCTGTCGTACCAGTTGGGGAAAGCAGACAAGAGGGGACAGGGTCTCAAATGCACTCCGGAAATCTGAATGATTAACGAAGGACGTGGAGGAGAGTTGAGAGAGAAACCGTAGGGCCAAGAGAGTAGTCGAGACTTCTGCTCTGAAGATGGAAGCCGCTGGGGATAGTGACTGACTTAATCACTGATGGGAAGACTGTTGCGCAACTCACACCGGGTGGCGAACGAGAACCGTCAGCGTACACAGGGGTAGAGTCAGGATAGGAAAAATATCGAGACAAAAAAATTGTCTAAGGACGAAATGGTGGAACTGCGTCTTCGGTGTAATAAGGAGGAAAGAGCAGATACGGAGGGAAGGAAGGGCCTACGGCGAAAAGGCGGGAAGAGGGGAAGAACCTCCTGCTCCACTCTCAGGGAAGACATGACAGGGGCCATCCGAAGACCGAACGGTTGAGCCAGGTGAGGACGGCGGTCAAAGTAGCCCGAAGTAGAGGAACCGAAAAGGGAACGGAAGACTGGGCTGGAAGGAAACTGCCGAACGCGAAAAAGGTATCTTAAGTATTCTAGGTACAATGGACATTCAACAGGGGATGACCACTTCCGCAGAGATTTTGACAATAGGAAAGGATCTAAAAGCATCCCAGGGAGCGGATGGGGCCCAGCATATGCAGGGCGGAGGAATAGGCCTGACAGCCATAATCACTTACTTTGGAGTAAGGAGTGATAAAAACCCCAATCAGTATGAAAGAAACTTCAGAAGAATGCAAGTCTGAAGGAATCAATACTTCAGGGACTTCAAATGGGGAGTCCAAGACAAGTGGGAATAAAGTATGAGACCTAAAGAGCTAGTTTCAAGCACAGCTGGGAGTGGCGATCCATAGAGAGGAAGGGAATGGCAGTGCAGCGGCGTCGGCGACAGCAAAAATGCACCACCACCGTCTCAGAGGTAGAAAATCAAAACCCGTGGGCTGTGACCCAGCTGGAGACAGTTCAAGGCCCGTTCAAGGAAAGTGGACCAGGAGCCGGAGCAGTGGTTTTCCTCCGTTGCAAATTTATATGCTTAGAGCGAATAATGTTAAAATAATGCCTTTCGAGGGCTTATACAAGGCCCAATAACGAACTCAATTGAGTTTCATTAAAAAAACTAAAAAAACTTGACCAAGAGAACACAAGAGCACTTCATACCGCTAGTGAAAGTTAATGTTGTTGGAACTCCACTTCACCCAATTCTGATGAACGGATTAGGTAACTTACACCATGAGCTTCCTGATCATAATACTTCTTTCATGTAGTTCTGGCAGAGCTAGCTGTAGCCCTTTCGAACGAAATCTATAAACAAGAATCCATTATTATATCGATAAATTCGGAAGTGTGTTTAGGCAACATTAGAGAAACTGTTACTGAGAATGACATTTGTCTTGACAAGTAATAGTCTCAAGATTGTGTAGAAGAACTTCTCCCTTCGTTATTCAATAATACTTGACACAAACGTTATTGTTGCGGAACATAAGTTACTCTGCTGCAGCTTCAATATAACTCGTATAATGTAGTGATGGGAGTCGTTTCTCCTCCTTTGCAACATCTAGGGTCGTATGACAAAGGGGACCGACAGCTTTACGTGGTATCCGAATCACAGGTCGCGCATAATCTGGACACAGGGGACTATCTCCATCCTACTACCTAAACCCAATGTCGCTTAGCTTCGCTGATCGACGAAAATGTAATCAATGTGATATTTCTCTGCAGACTTAGTAATAAAGCGTAATCGAAATTTATATGGTACATATATTTCGACAATTCCTATTTCGTATAAACAGCTTCTAAAATCAGGAATAACCTTTTTAATGATACTCTTAGCATTACAGATGGGAAACCATATTATATTCGGTAAGCATAACTACTTGTATGTAGTGTCCTATATAAACAATACAAGGAAAATAAGTAAAGGATAGTCAAGAATTTATGTAGGTGGAATCACTAACTAAAATAATCAAAATGTAAACAGCGAAATCCTCTAAAAATCATTAGAAGTATAATTATAAGAAAAAAAAAATATATATATATATGTGTTTATTCTCTGTTCGTGTACAGAACCAACACCAAAATAATTGAACAGCTGAATCAAGTACCTTTATTCGATTTTGTAACGAACTCTTTTTGACGAAAAAACATGCAGAAAAATTTAAATTCCTTCAAACGAAAGGTAACTAGCATAAAATTGGATTTCCAGAGATTTTATAGGAAATAATATTGACTAAAACCACGTTTATAATTACTTTTTAGCCTGTAAATACGATCCTGCCTGAACTATAATAGTTTACTCGAGTTCTAAAAAGCGACGAGGTTAGGAAGATGAGAATAAAAAGTATATAAAAATACAGGCGAGCTAGATGATCATTAATGATTTTTAGAAGCCGGACCATTTACCATTCCCTTAAATAAAACTTTAATCTCTAAGATCTCCAGGAGTATAAAATCTATGTACCTTTAATTTAAATAGTTACCCTTCGCCAGAAGAGGAATCCGTTCCTTTGCAGTAACAAATTCTAGATTAAGACGATTGCTTCCGTTAAATGAATAAATTTATTAAAAAGGAAATGAAAAATTGTTCAACTGAACACGTTTGAATCTTCATGGTTAAGGTTGTGGTGTGATGCGCAAGTAATTCTTCTTGGAAGGAAGAGAATGTACTTCGTGGTCAGGGAAAAGTTTCTTGGCCTCTTCGTCAGACACGGAGGGTTGTATCATGCATTTGGAACCTTTTTTCCAGTCGGCGGGTGTGGCCACTGGCTTTGTTGCAGTGAGTTGGAGAGAGTCCAAAGCCCGGAGAATTTCGCTGTAAAACGAAAAACGAATCGTATAAAATGTAGGAAGAGGGAGAGAGGGGAGAGGGGAGGGAGAGGGGGGGGGGGGGGGGTAAACCTTAATTTATATGTGAAAAAGTATGACGCCATTAAATACAAATGACGTACTTATTCATCGATAGTCTTCAACATTGACGCCGATAAGGTTCTCCAACCATTACGTCATGGATAACAACATTTAAAAAAATTGAAGAATCAGTCTTCGTATTTCCACAAACCAATAAAAAATTATTGGCAATAAAAAAAATCAGTTTCGAAATAGCTCTTTGCCAAGTTGTTATAGATTAATAAATTGCGCAAAGATAATTTAAAGGATCGTAAAAATTTTTAATATTTGCTGTATTTCAATTTATAGATAAAAGTTTTGTCTTGACTCTTAAATAAAGAAACCGCTCTTTATCCGTTTTGCTTTTGGACCCGATTTACTCGGTCTTAAGAAATAATGGAGTTGGTTAAAATAATAGCTCCTATTATTTTACTTATGTTTTTATTAAAATACTATATTACCCCATAAAAATGGAATTTTCTGTAGATTTTTTTTTTTTTTTTAGGGGGACAATGTTGCTAAGTTAGACTGAATAAAGCAGTACCCGTGTATAATGATAAATTAATACCCACACGAGTCAATGCATCAAAATATTTGGAAGAAAATTTATTTCTTGCAAATATTGATCGATTCCGTCATTTGAGTTATTGCATTATTTTGGAAGTACTCCTTTTGTATATGTTGGGGTAATGTGATAAATTGGTAATTATGCATAATTGAAAATATCATGACAACCTAACCAATTGTCAAGGGCGTACAGTTGACCTAACCTGGCATTCAATTCAATTGACCTAACAGGGCATTCAAGGTTAGGTCAACTGTACGCCCTTGACAATTGGTTAGGTTAAGTCATGATATTTTCAATTATGCATAATTACCAATTTATCACATTTACAACCTTGTCAATGAAAAATCTAAAGCAAAATACATATTAGTTGATTAATTACCGTTTACGATCAATGAGAATTTGTCATTTTCATATATTAATGGGTTGTGGGTTTGCATCATATTACGTTATTTAGTTTTTGTACTAACAACCACGGTTATAGGATAGGCGACGTACATCTTAATGTGGATTTCAAACCATGGTTCCCTACATGCAAACACCGAGTCACCCATCCATTTTCTATCCAGACTCAGCTTATATACTGAGAAATGGTTTTGCGAGATTGAAACGGCGTTGCCATTTTCATACAAGTTGTGCACATTTTAGAGGTCGAAAATTTAAAAAAAAATACGAGAAGCCGTTCTTGCAGTCAGACGAAATATTCCATGATCTGAGAGAGATCTAGTTGACAAAACTTCGTTTCGATAGATATTTTTTATTTTTTTCCATTACTTTCGTTGTCAAAGAGGTTCTTTTCATTAAAATTTTCTGAATTCTAAGATTTGTTTAAATTTTTAAGTGAAATTAACCAATTCAGAATATCGGGTGATTACAAATGATCTTCCCGATTTTAAACATGAAAAAACTAAAAGGTACAGCGGAAACCAAGATATACAAATGAACAGTTTTATTTACAAGCTATTGAAGTTAAATATGAGCTGCCTTTGTGGCTCCTTTAGAGGTTACAACATTCCTGAATGAGCAATTGCCTGATCGTTGGATTGGGCGTAGGGGGCCCCATTGCTCGTTTGACCGATCTAACCCCCCTCGACTTCTTCCTCTGGGACTATGTCAAAAATGAAGTTTTTCTTCCATCAATAGCAACAACTTTGAAACATTTGAAGGAAAGTAACGTGAGGCCGTTAGAAAAGTTCAGTATGATATGCTACAAAATGTATGGAGGGAAACAGAATACCGCTTTGACATCTTTTCGAGTTTTGTATATCTTGCTTTTCGCTTAGCTTTGTTAGTTTTTCCATAAATGTTTAAAATCGGGAAGATCATTTGTAATCACCCCGTATGTCAAAAGCATTCATACAATACTTTGGTTACTTTATTTATGAATTAAATTGGATTATGGAAGACGATTGCGCCTACTCGTAGTAGGCGTTTGGCTGTTGCGGACTGCAGAAATAGTTGAGACTTAAATCAATCTCGCTAAAAAAACAACGCATAACCAGTTTTAACTTTGAATAACATTTCTCATTTAAATGAAAATGACTTTAAACAGATGAACATTTAAACTCATTCTTATTTTTTCAGAACAAAGATCAATGGTTCTCGTTTAACCCAAGATCATTCACCTTATGGAGGATAATTAAGATGAAAAAAGTCTCTCCTTTCCTCAAGCGTTTAGATAAACATGTTAAATACGCTCTTTTGTAAGCATACGGCTTATGTACTAAAAAATTAAACTTACTCAAAGTTTCTGCCTGTCGTTGCTGGGTATAAAATTGATAATTTCATCTTCTTATCTGGTCCTACGATGAAAGCGGCTCTGGCAGTAAGTGGCAGTCCCTTGGAATCTTTCTCATCGGGGTCGAGCATACCGAATTTGACTGCCAATTCGCGCTTTTCGTCAGCGATGATCGGGAAAGGAAAATCTTTGTCTGCGAGGTTTGGGCAGTAGGACTGGACGTCCTGTTTGAGAAAATAAATTACTAGTTTCATACTCATGTAATTTTTAAAAAAGTTCACCTAGAATTTAAAAAATCCATAAAAAATTATTAATGAGGACAGTTTTGTTTGAAAGTATTATCAAAAAGAATAAAATATACTAAGAAAAATGGAATAGCAATTAATAATTTATGAATTTTCGAAATTGTTTCTAGGTGAACTTTTTTCCAAAAGTGTACATTCAGGAGGCAGTTCCTCTTGACTCACTCACTCTTTGAAAACGGTCGATACCATTAGTGAAGTGGTAGAAAAATAAATTACTTCCTCCACAGTTTATATACTTAAGAGTTGAATCAATATTAACTTAAGGAACTGCTGAATTAAAATTAAAATATGAAAAGAGGCAAAATGTCGAGTATGATTTCGAACCCGAATAAAAAAAGATGAACATTAAACGACTCTTTCTTCTTCATAATTTCGAACTCGAGTTTGTTTTTGTTACTCTTTTTTAATTCCAAGCCAGGAAATATTCTTTGATTAAACAATGTACGCGAGATCTCGCGGCATTTTAGAAAGGATTTTTTTAGTTTTTTTTTCCCCCGGGTTTTTTTTAAAAGGACTTAAAATTTTTTATTAATACAAATGTATGATAACTTACAAAAGCGTCTTTGTAATATATCAGCTGGTTAGGAAAGGAGATTAAATAGTAAACAATGCTTATTATAACGAGAACCATCAAATAAGCCTTTAATATTGTGAGTCAGTTTAAAGGTCGTTGAAAACGGTGACAAATCTTTTGTCCCAGAAGTTGAAAGACATTTCAGAAACTTTGAGGAAGCGTTTTGTGCTGGTCAGACCAAATGTATCAGACGTGCAGCTCTGATAATGAAATTAAGTTACACTACCATTCAACGAATGCTACAAAATTACATTAAAATTAAACTATACAAAATGCAGATGGTGCAAGAATTAAGTGATGTGGAGCAGACCAAAGAATGGAAGTGTGCAAGACCTTGCTTTATCATTTTATACGCGATTCATCTCTTTTGGACAGCATCTGGTTTAGCAATAAGGCTACATTCATTTCGTGTGTCTTAGGAAATTTAACACCTGGGGACCTGAAAACCCAAGAGAATATGAACAAGATACGCCAAAATTTAATGTTTTTGCCTCTCTTATCTCATGACCTCAATGAAATTAGCTTTCAGCAGGTCGGAGCTTCACCTTATTTCACACTTTAGGTCGAACAACTCTTCAGACAGCATTTGCCTGATCGGTGGAAAGGGGGAGACGGACTAACTCCTTGAGTATTATGGTCACCTGACCTGCTTACATTTGCTCTCTTCCTGTGGGACGAAGTGGAATTCAGAAAGTTATGCAACAAAGCCCCAAATCTGGCCGATTTAAAATAATACATGACTGCATGTCATTCGGGGAAATTCTATAGAAACATTGTCGTGTTGCTAATGAAATTGTGCTCAGGTATATAAAGTGTATTGAAATTGATAGTGCACATGTGGAAGTGGCTTGATTGTTTGAAAAAACTTATTTGTGGAATTCTCTTTTCACAAACAATTCTCAGGATCGATCCAAATTAATGTATTTGCTTTGCGCGATTTTTCATTTTATTGCAAATAAAATTTTTTAAAATTAAACGGACTTTCAAATCACACTGTACACTTAATTGAACAGTTAGTAAATTACTTCATAAAAGAGAGGGGCTTTTAGTCTACGTTGCTTCGAGCTCACTTGAGGCTGTAGAGCAGTATGTATACTATTCGAAAAGTAAAGACAAGCATTTGTATGACCAAGGAAGAGGTACGAACTTGGTTGCTACGCATTTTGATCCTTATGAATCATACATGCAACCGGACCATATGATAAGCTGTTGTTTAATATGCTATCTAATGAAACCGACATTAAAACCTCTGATTATGAGCCTATCTATGAATACAAAGTTCTCCCACCCCCCCCAGTAAAAATTTTTAAAACATGCTGGGGTCACGTGGCTATTACGCGTCAGAAATACTCTTCATTCATGGTTTCATTTTCAAGTCCACATTTTGGCCCAATGGCAACCTTTTCTATATAATATTATAAAATTTGAATGAACAGGGATGCAGTAGATAAATACGTGGATTTTATAGACTTATCAATATAAATTCCGCGAATTTATTGACCACCTCGTTTACCCGACTTATTCAAAAACATTCGCTATCTTAAACCAAAAAAGTTAAGATCTAATGCATATGCGCGCAACTCTCAACTGAGAAACCAACCTTGATCCAGTCCCTGTGACTCTGAGCATCATCGCACGAGAGGGCGACCAATTTGGTATTCCGTTTATCAAATTCCGGAACCAGGGAAGCGGCTCGGCCCAGTTCAGTTGTGCAAACGGGAGTGAAGTCAGCAGGATGAGAAAACAAGATGACCCATCTGGAAGTACGAATGATTAGGATCAAATTATGAAAAATTAAAATATAATTGACGACAATAATTTTAAGGGTTTAAATTAAAAACATTCAAACCTACGACATGAAAGACAAATCCAATAAGTAAAGTATAACAGTTTTCGAGGGTCTTCATTATTTTAATTATATATTAGTAAAAAATCCCAACTAGAGTAAATATTAAAAATTAAAAGTTATGAAATAGATGCAACTTTCACATTGATCCTCTTAAATCAAATTTTAACCAGAGATAGCTTTTTTTTTAAATCTTTCTTGCGCCGTTTCGATCTGCCAGATATATGATGGTTCGCCGTTTCCATCTGCCAGATGTATGATGGTTCATGTGATGTTCTTTGGCCGTAAATTTTATTTCGTTTAGTCTTCTTACCTGAACGAAGAGGAATTCAGTTCCTCAAAGCTTCGTAATTTTTTATTTGAGATTTTTAACATACATTTTTGTACGGTTACTATAAGTTTTACCCATATATATATATATATATATATATATATATATATATATAAAGAACGACGCTTGTGTAGAAGAACGTTTCGCACAAGATGAGGAGGGAGAACGAACAAGTGAAAAATGAAGTACCTCCCGGGAATCGAACCCGGGATCATCCGATATGCTATCCACTACACCAGGGGTCCCCAACCTTTTTGTGCCAAAGAGCACATTCAAGACTACCGGTAGTGCGGCGGGCACCATTTACTTTTTCAAGGCAAATTTATAGTTGGACTTAATAATGAACATAATACACAAAAAAACATTTAATTCCTATGTAAAATAATGAACATAATACACAAAAAAAAACAAGGATGGGCTAACTAAGAATCTTAGAAAAATTATCAAAACGATAACTTAATTTATTTATAAAGAAATAATTATTTTCAAATAAATGAGCATCTGTTTCTGTAATTAACTACTAAAATTTAATAAAATGTTAAGTATGTTACATATTTTAAATATTTAGTAACTAAATATTTAAAATATGTAACATACTTAACATGTTATTAAAAATTTAAATAAAAACTTATCAATCGTAGTCAGTCAGTGGCGGGCACATGCAAAAGGGTCGGCGGGCACCATGGTGCTCGCGGGCACAGGGTTGGGGACCCCTGCACTACACCAAGAACGTCGATCAATCAGGAGTCATAATTCTCCTACATACGAGCAGAAACCAATGCCCTGAGGGGGCACCTTAGCATGCCGTACATATATATACATTTTAACTGCAAACACAGTATAATTAATGTAAAGAACGACGCTTGTTCGTTCTCCCTCATCTTGTGCAGAACGCTCTTCTACACAAGCGTCGTTCTTTACATATTATACTGTGTTGTTGGCAGTTAAAATGTATAATTAATATATATATATATATATATATATATATTTCTTCAAAAGTTATTGGTAACATGTGAAGCGAAACGCTTAGGCCGTTGTTAATTACCTTCGTTTAGTGCATGCGAATTTCTCAAAAACATTCTCCACTGCGCGCGCGCAAACACACACAGTAGAGGTCTAATTTTTTGAACTTCCTTCCTCACTACCTTTTTTCAGACTGTCTGTCAAGTGATTACTGTACAGCAGTGGTTCCCAAACCCGAGTCATTACCCCATTTTCAGATGGATATCTTCATAATGACCCCCTTCCTTCTACCTTTACCCTACGTTAAGTCAGTCCTAGTGTTGCCACGTTTATTTATGCACTTTCTGTACTACAGAAGTACTTGCAGAGTACCCAAATTACCCCACTGAAAAAGCCAAATTACCCCAATTGGTAATTTACCCATAGTTTGGGAAACGCTGCTGTACAGTGTACACAACCAACCACTCGTTCATACTAAAATGGGTGCTTTCCTGTTAACGGGAATACCCAACCGCCCGCCATCATCTGGACTCATATCTTGCGGAATTCATGTGGCGACAACGTACCGAAAGCATCGACGTTTTTTCTGCGATTTTAGAAGACATTTTGGCCCCCTACTAACTGATTATCGCTTACATATTAACTAATTTCATTTAAATGATTAATAAATTCGGTACTTACGTATTATCGGGACTACCAAACTGTTTGATGTATTTTGCCCTCGTCATTTTCGTTTAAACTAACGAAAATATCACAACTTAACCTAACCAATTATCAAAGGCGTACAGTTGACCTAACCGGGCATTCAATTAACCTAACTGGGCAGTCAATTGACCTAACCGGGCATTTTCCGTTATATTAACCTGTTAGGTTAATTCAATGCCCGGTTAGATCAACTGTACGCCCTTGATTGGTTAGGTTAAGTTGATATATTTTCGTTAGTTTAAAAGAAAAATGACGAGCGAAAATACAAACAGTTTGGTGGCGGGCGGTTGGGTATTCCCGTTAACAGGAAAGCACCCTAAAATGCAACCGAAACGCGCACACATGAACAAAATACGCACATGTACACATTTCATCCTGTGTTCGAAACACACAATAAAAGGTTTTAAAATGTAATTAATTTCCGGTTTTAAACCAAAACTTCATCAAATGTCGAAAATTTTTAACTTTCATGTGCAACTCGTGCTCGCTCTATAATCTGTGTATATTCATGGACAAGCGTGTGTATGTACATACATGTATGTGCGCGCGTGCGTGCGTGGCGTACAAGTTTATTTCCTTCACTATTTTTGTGCCTTCCGCTACATTAGATATGGAGTTAATAGCTATCGAACTGGATAAGATCAAGTTTTAAAAAGAATAATTTTTTTTCATCCAGTCACGCAAGGGGGTTGGCGGTCAAGGAACCTCGTCACAAAAAAAATTTATATATATATATATATATAAAAAGTCCGTTCTTATTGGTATTTTGCTTTAATATTTTGTATTTAAAGTTCAAATAACTGACTGAGTGGAAACTATTTTGTTACAGGTTGCTGGTAGAAAACAGAGGGAGGCAGTTATTCAACGAACGACATCCTGATCTACTGACGTGGTAATGACGTATCATGGCGTCATTCATGGAATACCTGACATGCCTCTCTTTGGCTTCTACCGGCACCATGTAGCAAAGTTTTCACTACCTCTTCATCTGTATAGTCACCTATATCGTCAATTTACTTGGACTATAAATACAAATTATTAACGCAAAATACCCGAGAGAAACTTTTGATGCAATATATTTCCTCCCCGCCTTATCCCCTCTCCCTGAAGAAGAATTATCCTTCAAAGTCTTCATTGGAATTTCCACCAGATATATATTCAGAATTGGATTGCTAAAGAAACAAGTTAGATTTCATTGGAAGTTAAGAGAATTTTTTACTCCTGTGAAAACTGGCATTTAATTAGGGTTTGGGATTCCAAGTACTTTAAAGTTGTTAAAATGTGTCTTACTATTTTAAAATTATTATCGGTACAAGTATTATAAACACTGTAGTTTCGGGGGCTACCTATTTTTCAGCAACGTCCATGACCACTGATAGGCCGAAAGTTGGTGACGTGGCAAATTAATCAACCTAGAACCACTACGTAACCAAGCGTGAGCTTAACTTGGGAATAAGATTCACCTTCATTGGCACGACGTATGAAATGGACAGATTTTTTATTGTCAATCTTTGGTAAATGTTAAGTTTCGGAGACGCCAATCTTTTGAACCCCCGACTGGCTGAAAGTTGGTAACGTTACGAAATAACCAACCTAGAACGACCACCTAACCTAGTGTAACTTAACTCGGATGTAAGAACCAATTTGATTGGCCCCAAGTATGAAATGGGCGGATGACCGAAATCTGGTGTCACCGAAATTTAATGTTAGTCGTAACTTTTCGTACAAATAAAAGTTTGCCCTAAACTGTAGTACTGCAATTCAAAGTAAATTAATTGTTGCCATGTCAAATCTTCAATTATGCCATGTTAAGTGTTCAATATTAAACTGTATCTAACCCTGCAATAAAGTTTAAAGTCTTCAAAGTTGTTACTGCACGCATGTCTGCAATGTACTGTAATAATGAAATACTAAAATTCTCTTGCACCCTGTAATTTACAGGTGTATCAATTAAGGGTCACATCTATTCTAACCCCTGCGGGGCAAGTGATAACCCAAATTCATGCCGATTATTTTCTATTATTAAATCTGAATTTGGTAAATATCAAATGCTAATAGGTTTTGGAGGCATCAGATTTCGGGCTATGGTTAATATGCAGTAAATGCCTTGACCTGCATTTCTAGCAAGAAATATACTTTTCTAATGTAATTTGAGGTGTTTTAGGTTAGGTTAGATTAATTACATTAGAAAAATCTATTTCCTGCTAGAAATGCAGGTCATGGCATTTACTGCATAATTACCGGGGCCATTCAGGATGACTTGCATCCAGGTTAAGTTACGCTATGTTGGGTGGTCATTCTAGAGTGGTTCGTTACTTTGGCTAATATAAGTTTCACGGAGACTATTACACTATAGATTAGGTGGTCGTTTTGGACGGGTTACTTATTTCCCACGTGACTAATTTCACCTTCGTAACGAATTTTGATTGTCAAACACTGGTCACCACGAAACTTTGTTTACCGTTATTTCCTACGCCACCATCTTTTGACTAATCATGGGTTCAAGAACTAGTGTCCCCGAAACTTAATATTTATTATACTAAGTTCAGGGACACCAGTTTTTTTTTTAACTTGATTGACCCGAAGTTGGTTATGTGAGAAACCAACCAACCAATCTAAAACGACAACCTAACCGAATGTAAGCTAACCCAACCGGGGCTAAGTCGCCCCCAATTGGTTCAATGGATGAAAGGCGTCCCCTGAAATCTGGTGTCCCCGAAACTTAATATTAACCCCGAATTCTTTTAACCCTTTAACTGCTCCTATCGAGTATACTCAATTCTCAATTTCCTGTGATGCTCTGCACTAGATTTAGGTTCTGTATCACAAACTCTACATTGAATCAATGATGGCATTGGAATGGAGCAATTAAAGTGGTAAACATTCCAGTTACACATTTAAATTCTCCTCCACACCATTTTTTTTCAATTTATCTTTTCTGTGAACTTTATTTTAATATGTTCTCTCAGAAAGATTAACCAGTGAAAGCATCTGAGCTTAACCAGCAAATACTTGCTTCTATCCAAACCTTAATCCTAGTCCCCAGACGTGAATACACTATGTTGGTGAAAGCACAATAAACATCAAACGAATTCCAGTCCCAGCTCTTAATAGGCATACCCGTATCGTATTACAGACGTTAACATCAATGCCCTTGTCTACACATAAATGCAAACCAAATATTGTCTAAATTATCGAATCACGACACACAAAAATAATATCAATCTGAAGAATATTCAACAATATAAATAAAAATTAAATATGCTTTATACAGAATTTATATAGTTAGTATATACTTACGAATCGCCAATGAATTCGTGAAATTTTATCTCCCCAGTGGAAGAATCAGCGGTAAAGTCTGGAAAAACGTCGCCTAAATTCACCATGTTGCCTAAGTGTACTAGCAGGAAAGAAGTCTGGAAGAACTGTGATCGAGGCTTAGCTGAACTCAGGTCTGCGGAAAGAGACAAAAAAGACAAATGGTAACTCAAACACGTGATTCTAGACACGCCCCCCTATTGCTTAACACCATTATGAATATGTATGGGTAAAAAATTAAGGTACAACGTCAGTACTGGGTATTACAGCTTTTTATTTTTTACGTAAAAATGATAAGTTAAGTGCCATTTTGTTATTTAACTATATATTATCCATGAAATGAAAGGTTTATGAGCTTGAAGTTCATCTACCTGTCTAACTTCTAAATCGTAGCTTCTGACTCACCTGCTGAAGGTCTCTTACCTGAGACAAGTAACAGAGAAAGTCAGATAGAGGTGAAAAACTGTACGTAGTAGAATTTAAGCTTAAAAGACCGCAGTTGTATTCCAAAATTTACAGTTTTATTTCATAGTTCAGTTACTTTATATATATTATAATTAACCAGAAATAATAAAAAAGGAAAAAATAATAGAATAATTAATTTCTATTGGGTAAAAATATAGAAATTAACATTTCGTACACAATGCAAGAGGTGGGGAACGCAAACGTTATAAAGACGCCACGTTTAACATTTTTTAAAATGGTTTACTGCTCTAATAAATACATAAATTCAAGGTTTAGTATTTTATATATATATATATATATATATATATATATATATATATATTCATGAAAATTATTTCATGAAAGTAAACACGTGAATAATATTTATGATGAAAATAACCACGAAGGAAAAAGAAAACAGGAAATAGTGCTTAAGTGCTTTCATTTAATGACATCCTCGGGAACATTCATTCCTGAGGATGTCATCAGACGAAAGTGCTTGAGCACTATTTCGTATTTTCTTTTTTCTTCGTAGTTATTTTCATCACATATGTGTGTGTGTGTATATATATATATATTTATAATGATTAGTTTTGTTTAACCTCCTTCGCAACATCTAAGGTCATATGACGGAGGGGACCTACAGCTTTACGTGGGATCCGAACCACGGGTCGCTACATAGTCTGGACGCAGCGGACGGTCTCCCATCCAACTACTACCCAGACCCAATGTCGCTTAACTTCGCTGATCAATGGTAAGCGGTGTTACGACATTGGTAAAATTGGCTACAACGTAGCCCATATATATACACACACACACACATAACAATACATTAACAACCAATCAGAGCACCTAGTGTCAAATTTTTTATTTATATATGTTACAGTCAAAGTGTGTAACCAGACATTTCGTGTAATGGCTGAAACTTTTAGTAATTTCGCGAAATGGCTGTTTCACTTGGTCATTTCGCGAAATGACTAAAATCTTCAGCCATTACGCGAAATGGCTGAAATTCCACCTTGGTCATTTCATACAAGATCATTTGCCCGGTTAGGTCAACTGTATGGTTAGGTTAGGTTAAGTTGTGTTATTTTCGTTAGTTTTAACGAAAATTACACGACATCTACCAACTGTCAAGGGCATACAGTTGACCTAACCGGGTCTTCAATGGCGGACATCGAAATAACATTGAAGGCCCAGTTAGTATTTGAAAACCTCTAAATTGAAAATTCAAATTCAAATGTGTTCAAATGTTCAAATGTGTATTTGAACAGACCTGTGGATATATGTATGTTTTAGCAGACTTAGTTAGTTAAATAAAGGTTTCCAATTTTATTGTGATGTTTGTTATTTCTATGAATTCATGACAAAAGTCATTTTAGCCATTTCACGAAATGGCCAAGGTGGAATTTCAGCCATTTCGCGTAATGGCTGAATATTTCAGTCATTTCGCGAAATGACCAAGTAAAACAGCCATTTCGCGAAATGACTAAAAGTTTCAGCAATTACGCGAAATGGCTGGTTACACACTTTGACTGTAACATATGTAATTTGGAGCCTATTGTGCAGTCATTAAAAAAATAAAAATCTCAAATAATACGAACCACGGAAAAGAAGCCCTCGGGAGGAGGGGAAACTATAGAAAAAGCCCGAATACTAAATTAGTTTTTAGAAAGGTCTGATAAATTGTATACCAAAATTATGCGAGACATTTAGCATCATCATGAATGAATGTAGCAAAGAACATCATACGCTGTGTCAGAAGTGTATTCAGTGTATATATTACCGTGCGTGTAACGTACTGAAAAGTAATGGCTCCTTTTGCGTTTTTATACCATTTAAAGTAATGAATAAATGAAGTGTATGAACAGTAGGGTAATTTTATTTGTATCGTTGCTATACTCAACATATTAAATTAGGACCAGCTAGGCTCTCTGGAGAACGAGTACTTTAAAATTGTATTATTACTCGTGAATCTACGAAAATATATGAAGATGCGTTTCATAATTGTGTTAAAGTAACTAGAGGAAACCCTGAAATTTAAATAAATATAATTTTAGAAATATATTATATTATAAAATATATATTTTCAAATTTCATACGCAGTGAATTATATTGCTTACAGAATTTAAATCAGGAATGAATCATTCCAGATGCCTATTCCGCCGGAATAAACAATTCTATAATTATAAAATACCATCAAATTCCAGTCCAGTGCACCCATGGAAAATAATGAATAATGGAATTTCACACTATTACGCTTCATTATTATTCATATCCTTACCCTATACATATCCAAGCAGTCTATATGCTGCAGTCAATCTGCGAAACCAGTCAGTTTAGTGTGATTAGGGTCATATATAGCCAATTAGCCATTACGCGAAATGACTGAAATTTTAGTAATTACGTAGAATGACTGGTTTCACAGATTGGCTGTAACATATAGTATACGTTTCATATCGATTTTATATCCAGGTATGAATGCTAAAAGTAACAGTAAAGTAACAGTAATAATAATAATCAGTGAGAAGGGACAGAAATTGGTACAGCGCTCAGGCCAACTAATAAGACCCATTGCTTAATTCCTGTATTATTATTATTATTATTATTACCAGCAGTGTCGGAATTCGAACCCCGACCTCACTTCGTCTACAGCAGGGGTTCTCAACCTACTTACTTCCATTACCCACCTGAAGCATTGGCGCTCACCCCGTTACCCCTAATAACGCGTAAATTAACCAAAAGTTAAAGAAATAGTTTATAATCATACAATTGTCTTTAAACACCTGTCTTAAAATATGTATGGCTTCCATTACCCCCCTGGATATCCAAAATTATCCCTTTGGGGATAATTACCCACCGGTTGAGGACCCCTGGTCTACAGGGAAACGGCGTTACCCACTGAGTTATGCATGCTGGCTAATAGTCGGGTAGAAAGAATGACCTAACTGGGAAACTGGGAAATATCATCATAGTATTAATTATTTATTGTGAAGCTACAAATATTTCTCAAGTGTCCTTATTTCTAAGATTTGTTCTTATTTTTGGCCTCAAATCTTATTTATTTTTATTTTTTCTCATTTAATTTCATTTGGCTATCAGAATAAACTGTTAACGATATACACTCGGACCTCGCTAATTCGACACTCGTTATTTCAGATATCGCGAAATGATTGGTTATTCCATTTTGCGTCCTCCGTCCAAGTGAGGAAGCTGAAACGGATCATAAATATGTGAATAATTGTGATTTACGAACAAACAAGCCAATCACATAAAAGAAGAGTCGAACAGGTTATGTCTGAGACTTGGTTCACTTGAATTACAATTAAGCATTGTTTTGTTACCTTCCGCAATCGATTTTCCTCCTTCAGGAAGGTGAAGGACAAATGAAAGAAATAAAGTACGCAGTATACTAAAAATAGATTATGAATATTAAAACTATTAATTAGAGTTTAGGCGTTGAATGAATACATACTTGCAGTACAAATATTGATGATCCTAATATTTACTCGTATCCCCGATCGCCTTGGAGATAGGCCTAAATTCTGGATTTATTTCTCAAGTCATATACCTTCTTACTCTGTCAAACTTTTTTCTCCGTTGGGCTCCTCCGACCACAATCTTATATCTGTTTCCTGTCCTATCGCTCCAATTCGACCTTTGGATCCTCCCAAGAGGAGGCGCTTTTGGCACTTTGGCGTCGTTAATTGGGAGGCCCTTAGGCACTACTCTGATTTCCCTTGGAATGATTATAATTATTGCTTCCGTGGCTGGGCACTTCCGAGTGTGCTGAGCACATCACGGAGGTGCTTCTCTCGGGCTTGGAGGCGTACATTCGATACTCTCTTCCTACTACGAATGCAGAAAAACCTTGGTTTAACTTTACTTGTTCTAATGCTATCCGCAACAGTGAGGAGGCTTTCAGAAGGTACCGTTGCCGTCCAACTCTTGAGCTTATATTTCTTCCCGGAATCGTGAAAAATCTGTTCTTCGACTTGCCAAAAACTCCTTCATCCGACGAAAATGTGAAAACCTTTCTACTTTTAATTCTTCTCGCTCTTTCTGGCATCTACCTAAGAACCTCTCCAACAACTTTACTTCCTCTTCTTTCCATTCTCTTTTCCGTTCCGACGCCTTAGTTGCCGTCTCTTCTCCCGACAAAGCTGAACTCTTCACTCAAACTTTCACCTCCACCTCTGGACGATTTCGGTGCTGTTCCTCCATCTCCTCCTCCCTCTGACTTTATTATGTCTGAAATTAGAATCTCTTCCAAAGATGTTCTTTCTACTCTATCTGGACTCAACTCTAGGAAGGCGTACGGCCGGTCGGTCGGTCGGTCTCTCTCTCTCTCTCTCATATATATATATATATATATATATATAATTATATATATATATATATATATATATAATATTAATGCAAACACAAGGAAAAGAAAATATTAGTCCAAGATCTTTCGTGTATTTAATAGTACACCTCGTCAGGGAATGAAGGGAAAAGACAAGATGACCAAAAAATATGTCTATGTACATTAAAACAAAAAAAGTTAAAAGAGATTAGCACAAGGTTAACAAGCACTGATAAAAGACAAAAGACATTTTAACAAAATATTGTAAATTTTATATATTCCCAAACTGTTATTGAAATTATTTTAAAATGGATGAATGCACATTCTAGTCTGACAGTGGTCGGCAACCTCTGAACTGCGGGTCAATTGTAGTATATAGACAATATAGTATATATAAAATAATAAATATTATTAAATGAAGAGTGGTTTTTATTTTAAAATGTCCCGAAAATAGTGTATTTTTATTTAAATTTTTAACACTGACCCATTATCAAATTACCAATAAATCAAATTGACCCAGTTTCAAAAAAGGTTGCCTACCACTCTTCTAGAATATTCCTTTCAGTCATATCTTTGCTTTTAACGAGAGCTTTAAAACTCCCCCACTTAATTATATACTATGATTACAGCTATACATATGGTTAAACAATGCATTAGAGTTATTTGCTGTTCTACACGCACATTTATGCTGTTTTACCCTGATATCTAAAGTTTTTCCCGTTTGACCTATATTAACTATATTAACGTTGTGCACATCCGATCAAATACACAGAGCCAACAGCATTATCCAGGCTATTCTTTATTAGGCGAGATTTAACCGTTTGATTATACTTAAAGGCTACGTTGATGCCAATTGTTTTAAGTAAGGTCGAAAGATATTTAAAATTTACATGGTAAGGTAGGCTAAGGATATTTTTATGATCAAATTAACTTACAATGACACTATTATAATACCTATTCTTAGCTTTCCTAAGACAGTTATCTAGAAATGGAATAGGATAACATAATTTAGTACCAATATTCATGATACTGCATAACTCAAAATCTAAAAATTCAACAGTGACAACTCTCAATGCTCTGAGAAACATAGGAGAGAAAATAGAAGATTTTATCGAGGGGTGATGGTCAGAATAAAAATGCACATAAGAGTTATTATTAGTAGGCTTGCAGAAAACTTAAAATTTGAATTGACTCATGCATTTCAGAATTTTTAGATCCAAAAAAGATAAGCATCCATCATTTTCTTTTTCAACAGTGAACTTAATAGATGGGACTAAATTGTTGAGTCTACCGAGGAATTCGTCAACAATACAAATTGTCAGGCTAAAGGCATAAAACATCATCTACAGTATATACCGGTACCAGACAAGGTTAAAATTAACAATAGTGGGCAAAATTCTACTTTAACAAAAATTCCACATATAAATTAGCTAATATAGGTGAGATGGGATTTCCATCTCACCAATCCAAACGACATAGCATAAAACTTCCTCAAACTGAAATTTACAATCTCTGACGTGAAGCTTAATTAATTCAATAAGAGTGTTGTGTTGAACAGGAAACGAATACTCAGAGATCTTATCTTTTAAAAAGTCGAGTAAGTCATCATCAGAGACTTTTGTGAATAACGAACATACATCAAAACTTACCAGTTTGAAATTTGGATTATTAGGAAACTTGAGTTTGTTAATAAGATCCATGTTATTTAGGCTGATATATTGGTACAATGATTGCTGATAATCATCTGATGTATGCAAATGATCTAGTTCTTATTTCTCCATCTGTAAAAGGGCTCAGCACACTTTTGAAGGTGTGTGAAAGGTATGGGAAGGATAACGACATAAAATATAATCCTGCTAAAAGTCATGTTATGATTATGAGGACCAAGGCCTACAATATATAAAATGTCCTGAATTTCAATTGAAGGTATGGTGATGTCAGAAGTAACCCAGACTAAGTATCTTGACCACATACTAACTGATAGTCTTTCAGATGACTGTGATATTCTAAGGCAATGTAGACAATTATATGCTCAGGGAAATACTTTGGTTAGAAAATTTCATATGTATATATTAGATATTAAGTTGATTTAGTTCAAAACTTTTTGTACTCTAATCTAATGTATACAGCTCATTTGTGGTGGAATTTGAGAAAATTATATGTTGCATATAATAATATTTTTAGGAGTTTATTAAGAACTCCAAGATTTAGAAATGGTGCTCCTTTTAGTGTCAGTATGCTGTTTGTAGTAAATAAGGTGTTTAACTGTGCCAGTGTCATTCGCAATTTTATATTTAGATTTATCACTAGGCTTGGTGAGTCAGTCAATAAGATAATTGAAGCCATGGTTAGTGGACTGGTCTCCGATATATTTTATAAATCTCAAATCTGGAAGCGTTGGCGTAGGCAATTGTATGTTCATTGTGCACAGCGATTCACTAGCCTACTTACTCAGTGCTCCAGACAACTATCTTTTAATCTTCTATGGCCCTCTCGTATAATGTTTGTACCTGTTGAGTCTGAAATAAAGTGTTTGTTTGTTTGTTACAATATGTCATTCAGAAATGGTGCAGATCCAACTAAAGGGGTTAATAATATAATCAATCGGATGCACACAATGTAATTCAATTTAGATAGGTCAAAGGGAAAAAACTTTAGATAGCAGGATGAAACAGCATAAATGTGTGTGTAGAACAGCAAATAACTCTAATGGATTGTTTATCCATATGTATAGATGCAACCATAGTATCAAGTGGGAGAGTTCCAAAGTTCTCGTTAAAAACAAAGATATACAATAATATAATTGAAAGGAATATTCTAGAATGTGCATTCATCCATTTTAAAAATAATTTCAATAACAGTTCGAGAATGTATAAAAGTGACAATATCTTGTTAAAATGTCTTTCGCATTTTATCAGTACCTAATCTTTTTTCACTTTTTTTGTTTTAATGTATATAGACATATTTTTTGGTCATCTTGCTTTTCCTTTCATTCCCTGACGAGGTGTACTGTTGAATACACGAAAGACCTGGGAATAATTTTTTCTTTTTCTTGTGCATTTGTATCATTCATTCTTTTCACGCGTTTAAGTGTGAAATTCATCCCATATACTGTGTATATAATATATATATATATATATATATATATATATATATATATATGCGCCTCGGTGGTGTAGTGGTTAGCGTGACTACGAATCCATCGGCCCCGGGATCAAGACCCGCTAACGGCAGCCGGCGCGCAGCAAAACCCAGCTGTTCATCCTTCCACACAATAAAGAAAGTGGTTGGTAGATAAATGGGTGTGGCCCTCCTGGGTGGCCTAGACACTGGGCTGCTGATGGGGTGTGGTTCGGATTCCATGTTAAACTGTAGGTCTAAGCCTCTAAGGTGGAGTGAAAAGCTTGACCTTCGTCAGAATGAACAATTCGGGCGTTAAACGTTATATACGAGGGTACTTCAATAAGTATCCGCACTTTTTATTTTAGTGATAATATAGTATATATAATATATACTCGTAATAACGAGCCAAACTGAGATCTATAAGCTTATTTAGGCTAGCAACAGTACAGGCTTATTTAGGCTACTCGTAGCTGTCACATATCGTACGAGTAGTGAGCATGGCTACACCGCTTTCAATTTGTACTCTGGAAGAACAGAGATCCGTGGTTCGTTTTTTGTGGGCAGAAGGTGTGAAAGGAGCTGAAATTCACACGCGTTTATGTGCTCAGTATGGGAATAATGCGTTACCACAGCGAAGTGTGTACGAGTGGATTCAAATGTTCAAGGAAGGTCGGACATGTGTGACAGATGCTCAGCGCTCAGGACGACCGTCAACATCAACCAGTGGTGACAAGCAGGAAGAAGCCAGAGCCATGATTTTCGATGACAGAAGATTAACAATAAAAGAAATTGCATCTTTATTAGACATCAGTCAAGGGTCAGCCTATTCGATAGTTCATGACATTCTTGGCTTTCATAAGGTTTGTGCAAGATGGGTACCCAAACAGTTGACAGAAGAGCGCAAGCGTAATCGTATAGACGTCTGCTCTCGTCTTTTGGCGCGGTATCATAATGAAGGTGAAAACGTTTTTGAGCGCATTATCACTGGAGATGAAACCTGGATCCATCACTATGAACCAGAAAGCAAACAACAAAGCACGCAATGGAAGCATCCAACATCTCCCGTTGCAAGGAAGTTCAAAGCGCAGCCGTCAACAGGTAAAGTTATGCTAATACTGTTTGGGATACACGAGACCCTATCCTTGAACATTATCTAGAGCGTGGAACTACAGTAACAAGTACATCGTATTCTGACATGCTTCGGAATGAGTTAAAGCAAGCAATTCGCACAAAACGGAGAGGGAGATTGTCGGAAGGTTTATTCTGTTACACGACAATGCGCGCCCTTATACCGCTGCACAGAGTAGAAAATGCCTTCGAGAACTTAAATTTGAAGTTCTCGACCATCCAGCCTACAGTACAGACCTGGCACATTCGGATTTTTACCCGTTTGGGCCACTAAAAGACGTTTTGAGAGGTCAGCGATTCCAAGACGATGATGACCTGAAGGAGGCGGTGCATGACTGGTTACGCACACAGCCAAAAACATTCTTTTGTGATCAATGTGATGGCATTAGGAAGCTTGTAGATCGCTGGACTAAGTGTATTGAGAAACAGGGAGACTATGTTGAGAAGTGATGTGCTTATAAATAATCTATCAGATGTGAAAATAAAATTGTGAAAATAAAAAGTGCGGATACTTATTGAATTACCCTCATATATATATATATATATATATATATATATATATATATATATTGGGTCTGGGAGACAATGGATGGGAGACATTGGATGGGAGACCGTCCTCCGCGCCCAGACTATGTAGCGACCCGTGGTTCGGATCCCACGTAAAACTGGTGCCCTCTGTCATATGACCTTAGGTGTTGCGAAGGAGGTTAAACAACCCCAATAAAAAATATATATACAGTACTGTGCAAAAGTCAGAGACCACTGTCGATCTGATAACTATTAGATAATCTGTTGTATGAAAATTGGTTTTGATACTAAAATATATATTAACTAGAACCTCTGGTTCATATTAGCGTATAACTAAGTTATTACTCAAGTGTATAAAGTTGTATAAGCTGGATGACCCTCTAGTCTGCATAAATTGGACTTGAGGGTTGATTCATTATATTACTTATAACGCATGTGTTTAAAGATATAGCGAACTATTACTGATGGATCTGCAGTAAATGCTCCTAAGCTGTTGCTATATCAATATTTACAATTAAAAGTATTGACATATTCACTTAAATTCTGCAAAACAAATTTATCCAAAACGTTTCTCATTATAATCCTAATTCATGCTGTTTTTTTTCTTTCACAGGCTTAAGAAATGACAAAAAATACAATTTCTGATGAGATTAGATATCAAATAATACATTTGCATGGTGAGGGACTGAGTCAAAGAAAAATAAGTGAATCTACAGGCGTTTCCAAACTGGTGTACAAAAAATCTTGGCTCGTCACAGCTCAAATGGGACCCCAACTGATCGTCCTAGATCAGGGAGGCCCTCTAAGCTTTCTCCATCTGATCTACAATATCTAGAGATTACTTCCCTTCGAGACAGACACAAATCTAACACTTCACTTGCAGCGGATCTCGAAAAAACAACAGGTGTCTCAGTTGATCCTTCTACTGTACGAAGGAAGCTTAATTCAGTAGGTCTCAGATGTCCAATACTTGTGTTCCAAAGCACATTTTCTTCTCTTCTCTTTATTTCCATTCCTTAAAAGTGGCTTTTTTTGCTGCAACACGTCTTTTAAGACCTACTGAGTTAAGTTTCCTTCATACAGTAAAGGGATCAACTGAGACACCTATTGTTTTTTCGAGATCTGCTGCAAGTGAAGTGTTGGATTTGCGTCTGTCTCGAAGAGAAGTAATCTTTAGATATTGTAGATCAGATGGAGAAAGCTTAGAGGGCCTCCCTGATCTAGGGCGATCAGCTGGGGTTCCATTTGAGCTGTGACGAGCAAAGATTTTTTGTACACCAGTTTTGGAAACGCCCGTAGATTCACTTATTTTTCTATGACTCAGTCCCTCACCATGCAAATGTATTATTTTATATCTAATCTCATCAGAAATTGTACTTTTTGTCATTTCTTAAGCCTGTGAAAGAAAAAAAAAGCATGAATTAGGATTATAATGAGAAACGTTTTGGATAAATTTGTTTTGCAGAATTTAAATGAATATGTCAATACTTTTAATTGTAAATATTGATATAACAATAGCTTAGGAACATTTACTGCAGATCCATCAGTAATAGTTCGCTATATCTTTAAACACATACGTTATAAGTAATATAATGAATCAACCCTCAAGTCCAATTTATACAAACTAGAGGGTCATCCAGCTTATACAACTTTATACACTTAAGTAATAACTTAGTTATACGTTAATATGAACCAGAGGTTCTAGTTAATATGTATTTTAGTATCAAAACCAATTTTCATACAACAGATTATCTAAAGGTTATTAGATCGATAGTGGTCTCTGACTTTTGCACAGTACTGTATATATATATATATACTTCTATAGCTATGCAAAAAGGAAGACAAAAACGCGCGCCGCTATTGGGCCCTTAAGGACGGGAAATAATGAACTAACCGACGATCCAAAAGAACTATCTGATACATTGAGAGCTCAATATGAATCAGTTTTCAGTACCCCAAAAAGTGACAAAGCGATACCTGACATAAATGCATTCTTTGAAGAGGAATTGCAAAGAGAGTACATAACAGACTTTGATTTTACACCAGAAGATGTAGCGAGAGCTATAGGACAAATGAAACCACATCCAGCTGCAGGTCCGGACAATTGGAACGCATTATTGATTAAAAACTGTAAAAATGAAATAGCTACACCTTTATACTGGATATGGAGAAGATCCCTAGACACTGGGGAAATACCGAGCATCTTGAAAAGAGCAAACATTGTCCCTATATATAAAGGAGGGGACAGATCTCAAGCAAAGAACTATAGACCAGTGTCATTGACGTCCCACCTCACCAAAGTATTTGAAAGAATAGTTAGAGAGAAAATTTATGATTTCCTGGAGACACGGGAAAGATTCAACGAAAATCAGCATGGATTCCGATCAGGTAGATCATGCCTATCACAACTAATAGAACACTACAACAATATCCTAGATGCATTGGAAGGCAATGACAACTACGATGTTATATACACAGATTTTGCTAAAGCTTTCGATAAATGTAACCATGGTATAATAGCACATAAAATTAAATATATGGGAATAACAGGCAAAGTGGGAAAATGGATCTACAACTTCCTTAGAGATCGTCTGCAGGTCGTCAAAATTCAAGGTATATCATCATCAGAATCGGAAGTAGGCAGCTCAGTACCACAAGGGACAGTACTGGCCCCACTCCTGTTCATAATCATGTTAACAGACATAGACAGCGGAGTAAACAGCAACAGTATAGTAACATCCTTTGCAGACGATACAAAGATCAGCAGAAAAATCAGCGATGTACATGACGTGGAGGCCTTGCAGAGAGACACGAAAAAATATACAAATGGTCAGAAGACAACAACATGTCATTCAGCGCCGAGAAATTTCAGCTCTTGAGATATGGTAGAAAAGAAGAACTTAAACAGAGTGCATATTATGCTCCAGATAGACAGGAAATTCAGAGAAGCACGAAAGCGATTGATCTCGGGATAATAATGACAGATGATGCGAAATTCGAAACACAAAATCAGATAGCGATAAATAAAGCAAAAAGAGTCGCCGGACAGGTACTAAGAACTTTAAAGAGAAGGGACAGGACAGTAATGATTCCCCTGCTAAAAACACTGATTATACCAAAATTTGAATACTGCTCAGTTTTGACGTCCCCATATAAAAAGGAAGAAACTAATAAACTAGAAGAAACGCAAAGGCATTTCACAGCCAAGATTGATGGCTGCAAAGAACTCAACTACTGGGAAAGACTACGTAAACTAAATCTGTACTCACTGGAAAGAAGAAGAGAGAGGTACATCATAATCTACATATGGAAAATGATCGAAAAACTGGTACCAAACCTAAAACTAAACCCAATTACCATTCAAACAACACTGGAAAATAGGAAAGGCAGAATGTGTAGTGTTCCCAAATTAAAGGCCCGACAAGGGACCTCCTCAACCCTGAAGGAAAATAGCTTGGTTGTCAGGGGGCCAAGACTTTTCAACCAGCTTCCTAAGTACCTCAGAAACGTAACGGGGGTCAAAGTTGAAGTCTTCAAGAAAAGACTGGATGCCTGGCTCAGGACAGTACCAGATGAGCCGGGCGTGCCTGGCTATGTACGGTGGAGAGCGCAAGAAAGCAACTAACTCCTCCACCAGGCCAGACCTAGAGGCGGGGCCACCAGCTTGACCTCCGTGTGAAGAGAGACCAACGCACGAAACAACATAAGGTTCATAAGGTGTATATATATAATCTTACCAATAACAAAGGCCTGCGATTGTTTTGTTGTCCGAAATATTTTATCACCTATACAATATATATATAATCTTACCGATGACACAGGTCTGCGATTGTTTTGTTGTCCGAAATATTTTATCACTTATACAATATAGTTATTTTTGCACGCTGATTCCCAAAATACTATTCATTTTTCGCCATCACGTACAGATTTTTTACACAATGTCATATTTCATATTAATGTAAGTAATTTTCATTAAAATTTTATTAAAAACTACTGCCTATAAATGTTTGGTTTCACCAAGACATCAAAGAAATGGAGAAGAGATATCAGGGAAGGTGGAACATCAGCATGATAGCTGATTACTGCTGAATGTTGAAACGGGATACTCCAGAATTATTACGTAAAAGAAAACGTGGGACAAATAAAGATGAATATGTAATTGATGTTAATAGTGTTCTTTCTTTTTAAAGTTATTTGCATTTGTAATTAGTATAACAAAGCCTCGGTGGTGGTGTGCTTAGCGTCGCTAACTACGAGTCCATTGGCCGCGGGATCGAGACCCGGTGATGAATATGTAATTGACGTTAATAGTCTTCGTTCTTTTTAAAGTTGTTTGCATTTGTAATTAATATAACAAAGCGAAATAGGTACCTAATGTAAATTGAAATAAATAATATTTATTTAATGTTGTTGTTTTTTCCCTTCCAGTTAACGCAAAATCCTTACGTGATAGAAAAAAATGGACATCTTATTCGAAATCAGCGTAGTTGAATTATATAAGATCAGTTATTAGTAAAAAAACAACTCTTACAAAATTCTCATTCGCAGGCCTGTGTAATTCACCGAACAACTGTCTGTCTGTCCGCAGAAAAACTTAAGTTTCTGAGCCGATTTCGACCAAACTTCGTATGGTGGATGGGGGTGATGAGTAATGAACGAAAATGTATGTGACGAGCCGTGTTCCTCATCCTCACCACCGCAGGTCTAGCTAAATGGGCCCGTAGGACCCTGTTTAGCACTACTAATAATAATACGTAAGCATTTTAAGAGTTTATATTAAAAACGGTTGATTGGTACTATGAACTGAAAACGTTAAATGCAAAAAACTTGACACAAGGAAAGATTTAAGGAAGATAATTAAAATCCCTTAATCTCTTAATCTGGGATATTCCCTATATACAGAACTTACCAGAACCTCAAATGTTAAAATGTGATTATGATCACGTCAGCCTAAGTGAGTAAGAAAGTTAACTTTTAAAAATAAGCTTTTTTTGACGGCTGTAGTTATTGGATATTTTACAGCCTGAATTGCTTGTTTTAAAATCTTTCGTCAAATATAAAGTTGTTAATTTGTAACTTTAATTTAATACTTATTCCACATACAGAACTATGTCTATATGGAGAATGTTTAAAAAGCCCTCCCCTAATTTCACTTTATTTCTCTTTATTTAACGTCCTTTATAGAAAACGATTTATTCATAATTGAGAAGATATACTATTTTATTTAAGACTATTTCATTATAAACTAGGAATAAGGCAAATTAAGGAAACTTAGTAATACTCTTTCAAAAAGTTTATATAAAAGAATATCATGTTTACGATAGGTTATTATGCACATATGTTAAAACTTAAAAAAAAGCAATGGGTGAATAAATTCGTCTCGTGAAACAAAATGAAAGGTCAAATCAACACTTTAGTTTATCATATTTTATATATAACAAATGACAAATACATAGTTTTTATAGTAATTATTTTTAAATTTAAAAATAAATTATACTTACATAAGGTTTAGAAGAACGTGGAGAATATGTAACTGCTATTCTATCCACAAAATTTCAAATTTTGTGAAGAAACAGGCTTTTTTTCTCAAAACTCACCTTCCGGTCAAAGTCAATAAACCGACTACGCGACACGTTGCACTATTTCGAGAAATGAGTGAGGCTAATACTGCGTTGTCAGCCCAAGACTCGAAGTATTTTTTTTTTGTTTCCGGTATTTGTGGTGTAATAAATACACATTTAATGGTATTTTTCCGTTATTTGCCCACCCCCCATGCAAAATTTAAAAGCCGGTTTGGTTAGGTCAACTGTACGCCCTTGACCATTGGTTAGGTTAAGTCATGATATTTTCGTTAAAACTAACGAAAATATTACGACTTAGTCTAACCAATCGTCAAGGGCGTTCAGTTGGCCAAACCGGCTAATATATATATATATATATATATATGATGCAATTGTACTCGGTTTGCATCATTCATTCATTCATTTCACATGTTTAAGTATGAAATTCATCCCATGTGTGTATATATATATATATATATATATATATATATATATCCTAGTGGTTAAGACGCTGGGCTGCTGGTGAGGCGTGGTTTGGATTCCACCTTAAACTGTAGGTCTAAAATGGAGTGACAAGCTTGACCTTCGTCAGAATGAACAATTCGGACGAAAGCAAAACCAAGGTTAACCAAGGTTATATATATATATATATATATATATATATACTAGAACGCCCACTGCGTCTTGCACAGCAAATGTCACCGAAACACAATGTAGTGGGAGGGGGTGGGTGTGTTACTAAAGCCTTCCCTGGTTCTCCCTTAATGTGTATACTAAATTTGGTGCACTTTACCCTCGCCGTTCAGGCGTTTATAAACGAACATAGAACATGATAATCATCATCATCATTATAATTTCTTTTCTTATCCTCTCTTTACTTGCATGTCTGTAGTTTGCATGGTATGACAGTGTTTGAGTTAAGACTGTTTGCATGGTTTGTAAGCGTTCTTATTTTACTTCTTTTCATCTTTCACTCCTTTCCTATTCTCTTCGACTATTTTTCCGACTTGTCGGCAGTGGCCGGCGGATGATGATGGTGAGTCTTTCTCCCTCTTTTTCTGAATGAATGTTAACCCACGAATGATAGATTTTGCTACTTACTTAACCCTTTATTCTCTTCTTTTAACCCCCTACTCTCTCCCTTCTCTCGGGCTAACCTTAGAGTAGATCTTAGGGTTTTTGTTAGCCTTAGCTTCTGTAGATCTGTAGATCATCATCATCATCATTATTATCATCATTATTTCATCAGCCAGACTCCGTACTGAGCGGACGCATTTCCTGAGCTCTCTGATATTGCTTCTACTTTTGGATACTGCCAATAACTTTACCTTTGGAAAGTTCTGAATTTTATATACTTGCGTTTATATTCACATTGTTATAGTTAAGTAATTGAATATTAGAGGGTTTTAGCGATTTAGAAGTTTTCATAGCGTGCCGGCTTAATTTAACTTAAACTTGTGACGGTTATAAACTAATTTAACTTGCGCGATGCCGTCGCAGAAAGCGTCGTGTGTTAGGTGTGGGGTAAATCGGTGGTATACGGCTTTTAAGGATTATAACGGCGCTCCTATAGCGATTACCGAGAGATCGATTTGTTTCTTTTGTGATTTAAGGGAGGAAATAGTTGACATAAAACGTAGTGTACGTGGGTAACGGAAAGATTTGCAACGCTTGATGAGGGCAGGGGTGGGGCTACAGTTGACGAAAGCCGAACCAATACTAACGTTGAAGACGTTAATAATTTGAAGGGTGAGGTGGGTAACCTAGTTTCTAGTTTAGGTAGTATCGGGAAGGTTGGATAGAGTTGAGGAAGCAGTTAAGGTTGGTCCGAGATTAGTAGATGGGGAGGGATTTAGAGAAGTTAAGGGTGGAGCTAGGCCACGTACGTTAGGTGATAGGAATCCCCTCCCTATCGAGGTTTCGAACCATTTCGCCCATTTGGATAGGGACGTGAACGAGGGGGAAACTATTTTAATTGGGAACTCTTTAGTGCGCCATATGGATAAAGAGTTCGTTGAACGGAATCCAACCAAGAGGAGGAGGGTCTGTCTCGCAGGGGCCAGGGTTGACAGAATTAGAGACGAAGTGGATAGGATTGATGTTGCCTCCCGTCACTCTGTGTTGTGACGATGGTAGGGGGCAACGACTCGTATAGGCCCGATACGAGAGTGCCTGAACTTTTAGAGAGATATAGGGGGTTAATTAGGTCCCTGAAGGCGAGGTCAGATAGGTCTTTAGTTCTAGGTATTATCCCTAGGCACGGTTTGGGTCTTAGGATTACGTCAAAAACAATACTTTTGAATACTAAATTAGAAGAGATTTGAGGGGTCCCGCGTCTTACGGTACCTAAGCGCCCAAATTAAAATTCGTCAGAAATCGCCTCCAAAGTTCAGCAATATTCTCGCAATAGTATTTCTGTTATTAATTGAGCTAGAACGTTAATTTTTGGCTAAATTAGAATTCTAAGTGTGCTAATGAAGATGTTGATGAGTTTTTGGAATAGATTTTCATATTTTATATTTTATATATATTTTTTTTAATTTTTTTATTTTCTTATTATGCCGAACTTTGGGTGAACTTTTGGCTGGCGATAGAGGTGAAGAAAGTAGTTCGCTTCATAAGGTTTTCAACCATACTTCTAGTGTCGTAAGGTCATTATAACCCAAACCACGCGATAGACGAAGGGTAAAAATAGTGATATTCATCAAAAACACGTTTTCGCCTGTGGTGGCGCTTAGGTATCTTAAGACGCGCGACCCCTAATTTATGCTGAGGAAAATGTACCCTTCGTAAAGCTGTGGTCAGAATTCAGTGATCCTAGCCTTTATATAAAAGATAGGGTGCATTTTAATGAAATAGGTAATGCTAGGCTAGGTAGGTTAATTGACGAAAACGTTCGAAAGCTGTATAGGTCGAAGCCTTCTTTAAACGTTGTGGGTCCGGGAAACGCGGGCCCGACGTGAAAAATAGTTTAAAACGCCGACCCGTGGTAAAAAATAACTTAAACGTCTTTTATTGTAACGCGCGTAGTATTAGAAATAAATTAAACGAATTTAAGGCGATAATTTATTCTGGCAACTACGATATAGTTGCTATCACTGAAACGTGGTTAAATACCGTGACTCGGGACTTGTTGGGGGAACTTGATATACCGGGTTTTAAACTCTTTACTAATGATAGGTTACATAGGATTGGTGGAGGCGTTTTGCTGTACATTCGTAATTCCCTTAGGGCTATCGAGGTTAAGATAGATTTTCCAGCAGCAATTAATGCGATATGCGTTGAAGTTAGGGCGCGTAGTCTTGGTTTCAATTTTGTTGTTTATAGACCTCCCGTTCAACCCCTCGATACCAATACTAGATTTTACACACTGCTTGGTAACTTTATTAATAATCGGGATAGTATAATTGTCGGAGACTTTAACTGCCCTAACGTTATTTACTAGACTTTTACTGGTAACGATGAGGGTTTGAGATTGATTGAGTTTATGGAAGATAATTTTTTACGACAGATGGTTACCGAACCAACGCGCGGTGACAATATTTTAGACGTGGTGATGACGAACGACGAAAATATAGTCGAAGGTTTAGAAGTACAGTAGGCGAGAGTTTAGGATGTAGTGATCATCAAATTATTAGGTTTAAGCTATTGATAGAAAACACTAAGGATAGTAACGTAATAGAAGTCCCTGATTTTCGTAGGGCCAATTTTGATAGTTTTGCGGATAGGATGAGAGTAGTGGACTGGGATAACTTATTTATGGGTAATGACGCAAATTTGCATTGGGAGGCGTTTAAAGATAGTTTCTTGAATATCGAAGGGGAGTTTATTCCTCGTAGGCCCAAGCGCACTAGAAATCATGGTAGGCCCAAGTGGTGGACTAGGGAAATAGGCAAGTTCATAAACGAGCGTAACAGAGCGTATAGACTTAATAAGTGCAATGGCACGGCAGCTAACATTAATAGATATATCGAGCTTCGACGTCAGGTTAAAAGATCAGTTAGGAATGCTAAGTGTAATTTAGAGATACTTAGAGCTGCGGATAGTAAACATAACCCAAAAAAGTTTCTCGACTACGTGAATAATCGTAAACCGATAAAAGATAATATAGGCCCTCTCGTGGACGCTAATGGCGCTTTGCCTTCCGACGCTCAGGCGATGGCGGGTATTTTTAATAACTTTTTACCACTGTTTAATAACAGTTTTTACCATAGAAGACGTCAATAATGTCCCCGATGTGGACGATATCGTTCCATTTAGCAGCGAGACTATTTTGGATCAAATAACTCTTTACGAGGGTGAGATTGCGCATTATATCGATAGGCTAAACGTTAGCAAGGCTCCAGGCCCTGCGCGTTTTATCCTAGACATCTGAAAGATTTGAAAGACGTTATCGTAGGCCCCTTAACGAGGATTTTTAATCAGTCACTGGAAACGGGAATTATTCCTGAAGACTTCAAATTAGCTAACGTCACGCCTATTTTTAAAAAAGGCGACCGCACAGTAGCTAGCAATTAATAGGCCCATTAGCTTAACGTCAATTGTCGGTAAACTTTTGGAATCTGTAGTTAGGGATCGTATCATCGATCACTTAGAAGGTCGCGATTTGATTAATAGTAATCAGCATGGGTTTCAACGCCATAGATCTTGTTTTAACTAATTTGTTAGAGTTTTATAACGAAATAGTGCGCGAATACGATAGGCATAGAGCGGCTGATTATTTATTTAGATTTTAAAAAAGCGTTCGATACAGTTCTGCATAGAAGATTAATTGCGAAGGTTAAAGCGTACGGTATACGCGCAGTAGCGGATTATAATGGGGGAAAAGGGGGCATTTGCCCCCGGCCCCAGATGCTGACCGGCCCCAAGATGCTGACCGACCCCAAGAAATTATGTAAACGTTATAATCTACCGTTGAAATAATTGGTCGACCATGAGGAAGAAAAAAAATTTCTAGATTCCGCTTCTACAAAACCTAGTTTAGTATCCCATTTATGTGAACAAAGTATACATTTTCTGTAATCACATCTTTGTTTTTGTTTCGTTTTCTGTTGATCGATCCCAGTCAGCTGATCACATCACTCATGTATAATGTATCAGGTAAAGAATTGTGTTTTTATAGTGTTTTTCTAGTGACACCGGCCCGAAAATATTCATTGCCCCCGGCCCTAACAATGCTTAATCCGGCCATGTATACGCGGTCTAACTGGTTAGAGGAATGAATGGCTTCGTGCTAGGAGACAGAGGGTTGTTGTTAATGGTAGTGAATCGGGGTGGTTGGATGTAGGTAGCGGTGTCCCACAGGGTTCAGTGTTAGGCCCATTGCTATTCGTAATTTACATTAACGACATAGATGTAGGATTGACTAGTAACGTGTCAAAATTCGCGGACGATACTAAAATCGGCGGTAAGGTTGTTAACGAGGACGATAGAAATGGGCTCCAAGACGATGTAAATAGGATTATGGAGTGGACGGATAAGTGGCAGATGCAATTTAACGTAGACAAATGTAAAGTTTTGCATATAGGTTCTCGTAACAATAATTACACGTACACGATGGATGATGGAGAGTTAGCGAGCGTTGACGAGGAAGTAGATTTTGGCGTACGCGTATCTAAGGATTTAAAAGTTAGGAACCAGTGCCTGGAGTCTTGCACAAAAGCTAATAGGATGTTAGGCTTCATAGCGCGTAATTTCGAATTTAAATCGAAGAATATTATATTGCCCCTTTACAAGTCCCTAATCAGGCCTCATTTAGAATATGCCGTTCAGTTTTGGTGCCTGTATTTGCGTGAGGATATTGATAGGTTAGAAAGGGTTCAGCGTCGCGCCACGAAACTAATTCCATCATTGCACAATAAGTCTTATGAAGATAAAATTAAAGAGTTAGACTTGCATTCACTCGAAACTAGGAGATTAAGGGGGGAGCTTATTGAAATTTTCAAAATCGTTAATAAAATCGATAACGTAAATTTTGATAAACTGTTCACTTTCGATAATAGCAATACTCGTAATAACGGATTTAAGTTGCGTGGCAGACGTTTCATTACTAATATCGCCAAAAACTTCTTTACGTTTAAAGTAATTGATAAATGGAATAATTTTCCCGCGTCAGTCGTGAACTCTACCAGCGTTAATGTGTTTAAGAACCGTTTATATAGGTATTTTAAAAATATTAATGTTGTTTAATATAATAATAAAACAATTGTAACAGGAGCTCTAAGGGTGGTGATCAGGGATGAGTCTGTTGAGGACTAATGCCAGTTTGTGACATGCCAGCGTGTGATATGCTAGCAAAAAAAAAATATAAATAAATAAATTAGACTAACACGAACTTAGATGTAGCTTGTAGCGTAAACTAACCCACTTTTTGTTATTCTTTATACTTTTTTTTCTCTCCTTATTTGCATGTCTGTAACTCTCTTCATTGCATGTCTGTAGTTTGCATGGTATGATAGCGTTTGAGTTAAGAATGTGTTGCATGGTTGTAATGGTTCTTATTTTACTTCTTTTCATCTTCCACCCCTTTCCGGCGGAGTGGGCTGCATCCTCTACCTCCCTATGGAGTGGAGGACCGGTCTGCAACAGCTGGAAATATTCTCTTCGACTATTTTTCTGACTTGTCGGCGGTGGCCGGCGGATGATGATGGTGTCTTTTTCTCTTTTTCTGAATGAATTTTAACCCACGAGTGACAGGTTTTGCTACTTACTTAACCCCTTATTCTCTTCTTTTAACCTCTTACTTTCTTCTTTCTCTCGGGCTAACCTTAGAATGGATCTTAGGGTCTTTGTTAGCCTTAGCTTCTCTAGATCTGTAGATCATCATTCCCTACATATATGAATAAGATACAGTACTTTTTTCTGGAAAGAAAGGTTCCGGAACTCTGCTATGAATTTCCTACAACCTTTGCCATTTGTTACATCATTCCACCCCGTGACCATCCCAATTTCCCCCCAAAAAGCGTCTTTCCTATTCCTAAAATTTTGTTATGTAACAAAAAAAAAAAAAAAATTGGAATAAAAATAGAACCTGAAATTTTCTTCTGCATGGTGGAAGTAAAAGGTACCGGAACGCCGTTCCGGCGCGTTCCGCCAGGAGAAAGTCCTGGATATATATATTCATACTTGCTGGTATACTAGTGAAAGTATTTTTTAAGTTAATTATGTACCTGTGTGACTAGTCTTTCACCAGTTTATATTTGTTTTTTGGTTTACTTTATTTTATTGTTTTTAGTCATTGATGATGGGCGTTTGACTACCAATACGTCTGACATTAAATCTTCATAATGTTGACGTGGGCGTTGGTCATCCTTTTTATCCTTAAATGCCGGTTCCCTAAGAACACCCCTTTCATATACATACAGTATATATATATATATATATATATATATATATATGTGTGTGTGTGTGTGTGTGTGTGTGTGTGTGTGTGTGTGTGTGTTAATGGTGTAATTGGACCGATCCAGACCACTATTTTTCAATATTTGCAAGTACTGTTTACACTATACACAGTATCCAGTGTGAATTTTAGTTAAACTACTTACTTGATTTAATATTTAATATGAATAACGCTGGAATAACGCGTTTCTGGCACAATTTGTGACTTAACTGTGTGAAATAGGCATATTTCGATTCTGGATCAAAGTTTTAGCTAAGAAACAGAAAGCAGAGATTTTTAATAAATGGATCAGAGTTGGAGTGGGCAAGGGTAACTAGCGGGGTCCTTCAGGGATCTGTGTTGGGGCCAGTCTTGTTCATTGTTTACGTAAATGACCTTAATAAAGTCATTGATTGGTTAGAGAAATGGCACATGAAATTGAATGTCGATAAATACAAAGTAGAGCACATCGCCTGCCGAAATAGCGAGTTTAGTTATTGTATGACAGGTAAAGACCTTATTTCGATAACAGAAGCTAAAGGTTTAGTTGTTTTAGTTACGAAAGAGTTAAAGTTTTCAAAACAATACATCTAGACCAGTAACAAAACTAATAAAGTTCGGATACAAATCTAAAGATATATTACCTTTATATAAGTCCCTAGTTCGACCACATTTAGAGTACGACGTACATACAGTTTTGGTCTCCATATATGAGGAAAGATATAGAAATACTTGAAAGAATTCGGAGAAAAGCGACGAAGATAATTCCTAACTTTCGTAACAAAAGTTGCCAATACAGATAAGCAGAACTGATTCATATTCACTAGAAAAGGGGAGACGGAAAGGCCAACTTATTGACGTTTTTAATATATTAAATGTAAATTAATATATTAAATGTAAATTTGGAGCACCTCTTTTAAAGTAGATAATTAATGAAAGCATAAACAGAAATAATGATTTTAGAGGTAGGAAGTTTAATATTGCAATAGCGCAAAACTTTTTTATTATAATCTCCTCAAATTTTGGAATAATCTTCCGTTAGAGGTCGTCGGAAGCATATTGGTTAACGTATTTAATAATAATAGATTAGATCAGTGGTTCCCAACCTTTTTTGTATGGTTGCCAAAACCAATTCTAATCCAACTTCATTACCCCAATCATTATGTATTATTTTTTATAATTTCTGCATTATCACAATATTATTTTTTATAATTTCTGGATCGCGTGTCATTACCCCACAAAATAGTTGTCATTTCCCCAGTGGGGTATTTTACCCCAAGTTGGGAACCAGTGGATTAAAGAGATATTTTGTGCCAATCGAATTCTGATCCATAGTTTGGTGAGCAGATAGAGAGAGTACATGCGGAGAGACGAGTAAATAGTCGTAGCCAATGTCGTAACACCGTTTCCCGTTGATCAACGAAGTTAAGCGATAGTGGGTCTGGGTAGTAGTTGGATGGAAGACCGTCCTCCGTTTCCATGTAGCGACCCGTGGTTCGGATCCCACGTAAAGCTGTAGGTCATATGACCTGAGATGTTGTGAAGGAGGTTAAACACCCCCAATCATTAGACAAGTAAATAATGCTTCGATGAGAGGATACTCCGATGAAGCGATGTTCCTTCTACTTAACAAATTAAAAAATAATAATAATTCTATAAAACAACAACAAAAAAAAAACGCATAGCGTACATTAGATTATGTAGTTTAATATTTCGCGCTTTATACAGGAAGGAGGCCCCCCCCCCCTCAAGAAGGAGAAGGAGAGAGCCGAAAGGAAGAAGGAGAGAGAAGAAATCAAGGTCTCCGAGGCCCACGATGCCATTTTTTTTTATTTTGGAAAGATTGTGTAGTGTGTAAAATGCATGTACTCGTATGTGTAGTGAAGAATAGAGAGAGAAATGTGTTTTTGAGAGTATGCTGGGCTGTTCACAAGGTAGATGAGACACGAAAAAAGATCAGCTAAAGAAGACAGTGACAGGAGAAACGGGAGTTCCAGTACCCCCTGTCTCCTGCCTAACTTTCCCCCGGGAGTACTTCCCTGGTCAAATGGTGTCTACAATCTCCTCTTCTAAAACTTGCTTGCTTTAATAGACACTATGAATAATGTTTGAATAACACATCTCTGGTACAATTTGGGATTACTTCCTATTCTATGCCATTCCCATTCGTGGTTTTCAAATGAAAATAATCAGAAGTGGGAAATCCACATTTGACAAAAGCGTGACTTGATTTGGAACACAATGTTTTCGTCACTGAAACAGCGCCAAATACGAATGGCTAATATTTCCTAACCTAACTTATTTTAACCAAATCATAACCTAACTTATTTTAACCAAATCATAACCTAACTTAACATTAGCCTAACCAATCAGAATCTAACTTATCGTATCTTAACCAATCTTAACCTAGCCTAACCAATCGTAACCTAACCCGGACCAAAGTGGGAATGGCATAGAATGGGAATTTCATTTGCAAACACGGAAGAAAATGGGAATGGCCTAGAATGGGGTTAGACTCAATTTATGACTTAACTATGTGAAATAAATATATTTGGATTCTGGACCGGTTCTAGGACTTCAGGTTATATTACTAATATATATAATTATATATATATAATATATATATATATATATATATATTATATATATACTGTATATGTATAAAATGTGTGTGTGTATAAGTTGTTACGGGACCCCATTTTATACGAACTGCATAAACTTAGATATAACATCTAAAATTGTTAAAACAATTAATTCTCTGCATTATTCTTTTTATATAAATTAAAAAGAAACATGCACACATACTACTCATTTGCGTTTATGGTTATATATGTGTGTGTGTGTGTGTGTGTGTGTACGCATGTAAAATATTGGGAAATCAAGAAAGAAGAAGAGTTAATATATTTTTGGTTAGTTTGAGCTTTCGTTACAGGAAAGTAGTTAATTTTATTGGAGAACGACACCTTAACGTGTAAAAAGAAAACTAGAATTTACAAAGGGTGATTTCTTTTTAACGAATTAACCCACAAAAATGGAAATAATTTTAAATAATAGACGAAGTTAACGTAGTCGTGCAAACCTGGTTTGATTGGAGCATAATTCACCCCTTCCTGTGTGCTCCATCATAGGCAACGTCAACAAATCTAGCCTATAAAAAGTGGTACGATTGGCAGAAAAAAGCAAGTTATTTAGAACATTGTGCCATACTTGTTGCAAAATGTCAGAAAACATGTCTCACTGCGTACGTTTATGTAGTGAGAGTGTCGTTGCTCGGATTTTGAGCTCAAACCCATGCATGAGAGCGAGTGAAAGAATGTTTGGTTAAAATCAAAATGACGTCTGTTATTTCCTTTTTATTATTTCTCAATATGTAGTGAATTAAATAAAAATAAATAAGAACCAAAGAGAATAATAAGAAATAGCCTTAATGGCGGAAGAGGATATAAGATCTCCCAAACAACTATTAAAACTGGTTGGTTATTTTAACATTCTACAACCACGGGTTGTAAAATATTTAGATAAAAACAGAAAGGAAAAAGCTTCTTGGTACTTTTATGATTAATGGAATTTTTGAATCAAGGAAATTTTGAAATTTATTCCTAGAATAACCTTTATTTTACTTACAGGAATTTACAGTACGAAGGTTGTTGCCTAACTTTATTCAACTTGGATTTTTGTAATGTTGAAACTGAGAGTTACTTTGTAGATTATGTCACTGCAACTTTCTAAATTATCGAAATAATATCACTCGTTTACAAACAATATTTTTTTAATTAAAGCTAATTTAAATATTTTATGCATAATAAAAAAAATTATGTTTCAAAAGTTTTATTGAAGTCATAATTAATCTTTCAACAACTTTTACTTTTAAGAATGTTGCATTGCTGTATAATTCAAACCATTTGTGACTCAGTTTAAGATTATTTGTCATGGCTTATAAAATCAAGATGATTGAAACTTTATGAATAAATTGAAACTCCTGAGCGCATTTGAAGATTTCATATATATATATACTGTTTGGTGTGTTTACTTTGGACACTGATCAGAAAGAGTTTGAAAAGGGATTAGATGAAGAGAGATCATTGCTCGAAATGTGAAGGGCTCAATCTCCTTTTGTTTCAATTAATTATGAGAAAATGAAAAAAATGAAGTCGTCTGGAACTGAATAATTAGCTGAAATGGAATGCACGACACTACGATTGAGATACACTGAAATTAAATATTTTGAATGAGAAGCAAGTTTTTTAGTTAGAATTTGAGACTGAATTTACAACTGCGTCTAAATTCGAGGAAAAGAATATCTAATTCATGTGAAAGAAATGAGATTGAATAAAAAAATTAAATGGAATAAGAGTGGCTTTTATGGAAATTGCCAAGAGACGAGAGCGAGAGAGAAAAGGAAAACCTATTTTCTAAATCAGTATATAAAAAGGTGATAGGAGACCGACACTCTTTAGTTACTAACCTATAAACTGCCCCCTTTTCGCCTCCATTAAACTCATTTCTTCGGATGACCCTTCCCCAAGCAGTTAGGCCACATTTAATGATAAAATGTCTACAGTCTCACCTAACCTAATCCAATAGTTTTCTCTCTCTCTCTCTCTCTCTCTCTCTCTCTCTCTCTCTCTCTCCTACACACCTACACCTCCACCCCCAACCCCTCATATATATATATATATATATGGTTAATAGAATGGAAATTTTAAAAATCAGAAATAGAAAATAGAAATATATAAAAATAACCATAAAGTTCCGCTATATTGAAAATCAAACTGACGATTGTCTAAAATAAAGATGAAAAAAAACAAAAAAAAACAGACAATGACGATTCGCAATAAAAATGTCGAGATATATTTAATATTTCTTATTTGAAAGATAAAATTTAACCTTCAAAGCTGTCCTATTTATTTGTATAAGAAGAATATATTTAGAAGAATAGTCAAGAATAGTCAAGATTATAGTAGTTTCTAGAGTTTAGTTCCTGATATATATCATATATATATATATGTTACAGTCAATGTCTAAAATCAGGCAATTTGTAAATTGACTGAAATTTTAGGCAATGTGTCAAATTGATGGTACACACAAAACCTAACCTAACCTAACCTTTCTGGTAATGCTGCATATGCATACCCACTGGTATTTCCCAATATGTTGCCTAAAAATTAATTAGGTTAGGTTAGGTTTTGTGTGTATCATCAATTTGACACATTGCCTAAAATTTCAGTCAATTTACAAATTGCCTGATTTTAGACATTGACTGTAATATATATATACACCGAAAATGAGGAACTAAATTTAGAAACTGCCCAAATCATCAGGAAATTTGGAGAAACTCACAAATATAAGCTTTAGGAGTTATAATGACTGATAATGCGAAATTTGAAACTCAAAACAAGTTAACAATAAATAAAGCAAAAAGAATAACTCAACAAATGCTGAGAGACTTTAAAAGAAGGGACAAGAGAATATTGATTCCTTTGATGGAAACACTTTATCATACCAGAACTGGAATATTGCTTAATATTAACGTTCCCATATAAAAAACGAGGAAATTAATAAGAAGGAATTCAGAGAAATTTCACAGCCAACATAATGACTGCAAAGAACTAAATTAATGAGGAAGATTACATCAATTAAATTTGTATTCGTTGGAAAGAAGAAGAAGAAGAAGAAGAAGAGAGAGAGAGAGAGAGAGAGAAAAGAGAGAGAGAGAGAGAGAGAGAGAGAGAGAGAGAGATTCACCGTAATTTACACATGGAAAATTGTAAAGAAACTAGTTCTCAGTCTTAACCTGAACCCGATAACTATCGCCCCCCCCACGAATAAAAAAAAAACTCACAGGAAAATAGGAAAGGAAAAATATGTAGTGTTTCCAAACTAAAGGCTCGACAGGAAATATCCTGAACCCTGAAGGAAAATAGCTTTGTCGTCAGAGGACCAAAACTGTTTAACAAGTTACCCGAAGAACTTCGGATCAGAACACGAATGTGCTGATGGGGAAGTATTCAAAAGAAGACTAGACTACCTGGTGTAGGTGAAATGAAAAGCTCGAGAAAGCAACTCTTTCCTTCAATAAGACAGTTCGAGAGGTGGTGCCAGGAGCATGACCTTCGCGTGATGAGAAAGATCAACATGTGGAACTACTACAAGGTCACAAGGCATACAGTATTTTATATATATATATATATATATATATATATATATATATATATATATGATGCAAACTCACAAGGAAAAAGAAAAATGATTCCAAGATCTTTCGTGTATTCAAAAGTACACCTCGTCAGGGAATACGCGAAAGGCCTTGGAATCATTTTTCTTTTTCCTTGTGGTTTGCATCATTCATCCATTTCACGTGTTTAATTGTGAAATTCATTCCATATATATATTATATATATTATATATTATATATATATTACAGTATATATTATATATATAATATATTATATATATATATGTGTGTGTGTGTGTGTGTGTGTAGTAGTAGTAGTAAGTAGTAGAACAATTGAGGGGTCGCGCGTCTTAAGGTACCTAAGCGCCACTACAGGCAGAAATGTGTTTTTGATGGATATCACTATTTTCACCCTTCCTCTATCGTGTGGTTTGGGTTATAATGACCTTACGACACTGGAAGTATGGTTGAAAACATTATGAAGCGAACTATTTTTTTCACCTCTATCGCCAGCTGAGCTCTGCTGCCCAGATGTGATGCGCATCTTAAGGCCCTAATATCCCGTTCAACTGGTGGGAGGTGATGGGGGTGGGGGTGGGACGCTCGGTTTCTGGGTGGCGGGAACAGCGGGAGGAGCGCGAGCCAATGAAACATGGCAGCCACGCCGCTCTGCTTTCTGATTGCCACCCGCTCCACGCGCCGAGAGGGACACGACACAAACATCCCGCCAGTACCTTAAGACTCGCGTTGTTGTTAGCAGCGTCCTGTGTTCGTGCTCATATTGCTGAATATTGCGTGGGTTATTCTATTCACCCGGCTTCTAACTATTATCAACGTGTGCAGCAATGTCTCACCGTGCTAGTGATAGTGATGAAAAATCAATGGAATCATTCTGTGCTAGAAATCGCACCCAAAGTTCGGCATAATAAGAAAATCAAAAAATTAAAAAATATATATATAAAATATAAAATATAAAATATGAAAATCTATTCCAAAAACTCATCAACATCTTCATTAGCATACTTAGAACTCTAATTTAGCTAAAAATGAACGTTCTAGCTCAATTAATAACAGAGATACTATTGCCAGAATATTACTGAACTTTGGAGGCGATTTCTGGCGAATTTTAATTTTGGCGCTTAGGTACTTTAAGACGCGGGACCCCTCAATTTATAAAGGGAGTTCTTTTGTAACCCAAATAAATTAAATATAAGTAATAAGAAAACCAATCACTAAATCAACCACGAATCAGTCCGGACCTGATGAAGGGTTAGGACACAGCTTGGTACAGAGGTAATAATATTTTGCATCATGGCGTGGTGAAGATGCATTCAAAGTTTCCTTTATAACCTCCACTCGAAGGGAGCGATGTCTTCTTCGAAAGCATTCCTAAACGTGTTCAATAGGGTTAATGTCAGATCTTCTACTGGGTGGTTTTGAAGGGGTGACACGTTGCACAGTCCTCTTGCAGCATATGTATATTTAAATAGTAAAAAAAAACATCTGTTAGAACAGTGAGAAGAGATTAAGTCTCAATTCCCCATTAATTATATGTTAGTTTTTCTAACATCTCAAATCGTGGACGATAAATACAAAATTTCTAAAATGCGTGATTAATCGTTGACCATACCAACGTGTGCGTTCATTTTTCACGTTCAAGAACATAGCGTACGTCCAAAAAACCATATAGGTGTTCAGACTATTTTGGCAAACAATGCTGGCTTTTTGTTTTGACAAACTGACATTATCTACAACGTCTAGAAACTTTCTGCGTAGATCGAATCTCAGTTGATGAACAAGGATTTGTTTTGTACCTATGAATACTGTCCAGGTCCATTGTTAGCAGTATTACCACCTGTCCCGTTACGAGTCCAAGATTTGAGATATCTCTTATTTTTATAACAATTTGATTGTCTATTTACGTGACCACTGATAACAAGTAATGTATCACGAGCACCTGCTGTACGAGGCATCATTAACGTTCTACTAGTTCACTTAATGCAAGACACCGTTTTGTTTGTAACCTAAACACAAAGATTCTTATCTTTTCAGTGTTACTTTTATCTTAATATTCCAAATATCTGCTCGTCATGTGTCTGTAAGCATTTCAGACGTCTTTGAATGTATAAGTCGTAACTCGTAAAAATAATAATTCTATTATTTCAGTGCTGTTTATTGCTCATCAAACAGCCACAGAACAGAAAAGGAAATACTCAGTTTAGATATTGATTTAAAAGTTGAGTTTGTCATAACGCGTGTGAAGAGACACTCGTAGATCAATATGTAATTTCTATAGTAGTCACACACACACACACACACACATACATATATATAGTGTGTGTGTGTGTGAGAGAGAGAGAGAGAGAGATATGTTAGATTTAGTGGAATTTGCATCCGTTTTGATATGCATGATGATTCCAGTTCACAAAAGAGAAGAATAGAAGCGAGTAGGCGTGGAAGAAAACATCGCGTGTCGCCATTCAAATTAACGAAGATAAGGAAAGAGTTGTGGCGCCTTTTGGTAAATAAATAAAAAATATTTATTTAGAAAGTAGTTTTGTTCATTTATTTGATGTTTACCTCTAAAAAGGCGTTATACGAAACTTGATTTTAGAAAATTTGTCTTTTCAACTTTGTTTCTTTGCTATCAAAAGGTAAGAATGAAAGTGGATTTGTAATATAGCTATGGTAACTGCATATATATATATATATATATATATATATATATATATATTATATATATATATGCACTACTGTACATACATATATACAGTACATGCGTACGTGCGTTCATATACCACCAAAAATCCTTGTGAATAGGAAAAGAGGAAAATTATATATATATGCGGAAATGAAACTCTAAATATCGGAAACAAATGACTATAATTATGAAAATGAATGAACTATACATAATAAAATGGTATAATGCTATAACAGTACACCATAACGATATAATTGCTACCGTATACACCATTACAATAAAACAATGAAACAAAACAATAATCAACAATAGCCTAGTTCTGCAATAAAAAGAACGTCTTGCTAATAAATAACAGATGGTTATTACATACTTTATGCTCTAGAGTTAATGTATAAAAAAAATAATATGTTAAGTGCATATTTGCATTAGAGGGGAATTTTCGTAAAATTTCTCTTAGTAAGATGTATACTAATGGAATGGGGATTTATTTGCGCTCAAGTTCTTTGAAGGAGCTCACAATGAGTATATCAATTGCTTTCATGTACTCGTCATATATATATATATATATATATATATATATATATATATATATATATATATATACACAGGTCATCCCATAAGTAATGTCGTTTTTTAGATCGGAATTTGAAGGACAAAATAAAACTCAACTGAAACTTTTTAATCTAGTATATATTTCCATCGGAATCAATGACACTCTGCCAACGTCCTACAAGCTTTTCAATGCCATGTTTATAAAATTCAGGCGGTTTTGAGGCAAAAAACGTACAAAGACTGGTGTGCAGGTCATCTAAAGAAGTATACTGTTTCTCATCAAGATAGTTTTGCAGACTCCTGAAGAGATGATAATCTGAAGGCGCAAGGTCTGGAGAATATGGAGGATGTGGAAGTTTTTCCACCTAAGCTCCTCAATTTTTGCAGAAGTGATCCGAGCGGTATGAGGACGTGCGTTGTCGTGGTGGAACACGATTCCTTTCCGATTAAACAAAGAAGGTCTCTTTTCTTTTAGTGCAATGTTCAATCGATCCAGTTGTTGACAGTAGACTTGAGCGGTGATTGTTTGGTTGTGTGGTAAGGTTTCAAAGTGTATTACACCACCTTTATCCCACCAAACACTAAGCAACACCTTCCGAGGGTGAAGATTTGGTTTTGGCTGTGGTGTCGCTGATTCTACGGCACAAACCCACTGTTGACGGCGCTTAACATTCTGGTACAGTATCCACTTTTCATCACCAGTCACTAAACGGTGCAAAAACGGATCTTGGAGTTCACGAGAATGAAAAGCTGTGCTAATGTTTACCCGCACCCTCAGATTGTCGACCGACAATTCATGTGGCACCCATTTTCCTAACTTAGGCACTTTCCCGAGCTGTTGCAATGTCGATGGATGGTGGACGGGGATGAATTGAGTTTCTGGGCCAATTCTTCGACAGTTGTTGAACAGTCTTCTTCAAGTGCGGCTAACAGCAGGTCGTCATCATCAAACTCAGCAGGGCGTCCAGAGCGTGCTGCATCTGTCAACAGTAGTCACCATTCCTAAACTTTTGAAACCATCTTTGACATTATCTTACATGCAGAATATCGTTGCCATAAACGTCCTGAATGTTTCGCGTTGCTTCAGTAGCACTATTCCCTTTTTTGAACTCGTAAAGCATTATATGCCTGATATGCTCTTCTGATACCGCCACGTTTATGAGGGGTTCACATAAAGCAAAACACACGTCTTCACTGGTCAAGGTCTGTAAAGTATGTAGCGAGACACAACAGATCTCCTCTTAGATATAACATTCGGAAAATTTATGCTTAAACCGAGTAGGACTAGTTTAAACTTAATCTATCGTAAAAAACGACATTACTTATGGATGACCCTATATATATATATATATATATATATATATATATATATATATATATACTATATATTAACTGTGTTTGTGTGTTAGATCTTACGAGATGGAGGTGGAAATTTGTTACTGTAAATATATATGAATTTCACACGGTCTTTCAAAATATAAATGTATTATCTTCAAATTTCCATATTATCTTCAAATTGTTTCTGTTCTATATTCTTCTTACAGTACACGTACATAGAATTTATCATCACATTACATTTTATTTATACATTATAGTCCTGTGTAATTTCATCATATAAACGTCGTTGCAACATAGAAATATTTATGAGTAAAACAAGCAAAATGTATTTGATTCAAAATGAAAACAATATAGAATATTATGAAAATAAAGTCAATAGCAATTTTTATATATATATATATATATATATATATTATATATATATATATATATAAATCGAAAGATCGTGTGTTATATAAATTTGCACAAAAACTTTCTATCATACGTTATTTTTTAAAATCATTCGTTCTGTAAGGAAAAATAGGTCAACAAATCATTCAAAAATATATTTACCAGTCAGTTAGTGTTCCAGCGCCCTCTATCTCCCCATTCGTAGCTTTTATTTCTCTAATCACTCACGCGAGTTTAGTTGTCTATGGTGATTTATATGATCTATGGTGTAAAGTAAATAACGGCGAGTCTCTATGAGCGGAAGGCACACTGCGACACAAAAGTGGGCCTCCCTCTCGACTCTGATGGAGCTCTCTTTCCGTGGCCCCCGCCTTTCCAGATACACTTTTAAATCCAGATATTGTGGAATTCAGTGTTGGAGTATCGCAGAGGAAAGAAGTGCCGGTGCTAATGTTTGTTGTATGTTTATTTATAGTTTAATATGAGGGTTTGGTCGTACGCTTCTACGTACAAACGAGTATATAGGGTTCGAACACATAATTTTAGAAACTAAACTGTCGGTCATATTTTAGTGTGTAATTTAGAGAGACCAAAATCTATGTAGGTATCACTGTGTATTGTTTATTTGCAACCTTATAGCCGACTATTTTTGTTATGAAGTTTTAGTGAAATAGTGTTTACTTATGAAATTTGAGTTTAGGCTGCGTTGATTAATTTATGATAATCACTTTTGATGCTTGTACGTATATTATTTTAAGAGTTTAATAATAAAAATACAACTGGTCTAACTATAACTAATTTTAATAAGTTTACAGTGATTTAAGTGTAAATCGGTGTACTTAATGTATAAGAAATTCACTGTATTTATAATAGTATGTACGAAAATCATTTGTATCTATAGAAATTAGGTAAGGTTAAAATACAGCCTTGCCTAAGGCTGCTTAACCTATGAATAGGCCTACTAAATTATTTTAGAAACTTTATTTTGTCGTAACTCAAAGAAAGGAGGTTAAAGAAAAACAAAAAAAAAAAACAACTTCCGGAGAATTTATTTACTAATCTGAACTTTAACCCCAGTGGGGTTGGGTGACTTTTCAGAGAGACCCTTTTTTTAAAACGTAGAAAAAGTAGCATTTTCATAAACAAAATCGGAAGTCTAAATTTTATGATAATTTAGTACATTATACGGAGCAAGTGTAGTTTACATCCCCCTGACGCAAAACGAGACACAAATTACACTAGGTCAAAGTTGGAGAATGTAAACTACACTAGGATAATGCAGGGGAACGTAAACTACACTACACTAGGCACCAGGGCGGACGTAAACTACACTTGCTCCTATTATACTGTCTCTTGATTGTAAATTTTTATGAAAATGCATTGGAAAACTTCTAAATGAAACCATACAAGAATATTAAACTCTTGAAATGAATGTCGTAATGTCGTATTAGACCTATTAGAGAATGATAACCTAATTACTTGGTTGTCTGATAAACCTACAAGCGAAATAATTGTAAATGAAAGTTCTAGGTACGTGATTAAATATCACTATGAAATGTAATCTTAAAGGACTAAACTATATTTATAATAGTGAACTAATTTTTGCATTTGCTTCTATATACATATTGAAGCATTTGAAAGTGTTAAGAAAAGAATAGGGGGGCTTTCATGGTGGTGGTATCAAAAGAAAATGTAAATTTCATAATTAGTCCGACCGTAAACTAATGAAAATTATTTTTCTAATCTGCAGATTAATAACCTTTGATTCTAGTAATTAAGCTTCATTAAATATAATCAATCTCCCATTTACTAGAAACTAATTGATAGTGAGTATTTTAATTTTAAAACCTTTTTTAAAATATTAAGTTAAATGTCCTAGAATTTCTTGCAATAACTTTAAGGAACAGACTTGGGAGTCTAAGTTTCTTATGGTTGACTTATCAACAATTGGTTGATAATACATTGCCCTTCGACTGTAAAATGGGCGTGGCTTAATTGCAGAAATGTTATAATTTGCAAATTAAAAATATTCTTTAAGTTCATCTGTACTTTCATATTTGGAAGTGGTATTGATCAGTTCCCAAGAGAGAATAATTTCAATAATAAAATCATTATTGCAAACTATGAAATTTCAGTAAATAATAATTAACGACCATTTCTATCGTATTCGCTATTACTTGAGGACCAACTAAAATGAATGCGTGTAAAGTACTTAATATTTAATATTTTTGTTGAAGGATCTTTTCTCTTTAGTGCAAGTTATTTCGGCTCTTTTCCGTTCTACCCCAGCAACAAAAAATGAAATTATATATTATTTTCTATAGTTTTACTTGCTGAATTCAATAATATATATCTTATTTTGGAGAAATTAATAGTTATAGTCCGTTTATTTTATTTAAAAGTAGAGATTGCATTTAGATTTCAATAAAAATGTCTTTCCTTTTTTGTCTTCTCCACAGAAATTCACATAAATAAGAATATCATATTTCTAGATGTTCCCCAATGTGTCTCGTTCCTTTGTTTAGCTAAATCAACTGTACGCCTTTGACGATTGGTTAGGTTAGGTCGTGATATTTTCGTTAGTTAGCCTTATAAGGTTAACTAAAGAAGGCTGGGGTAGAACGTTATTTCCTTAACTATGTTTATGAAATTCCATTTATCATCCATAACAATATCTACAAAAGAGAGAAATTAATTGTAACCGTAACTAATTAAAGCACGAATACTTTCTCCAAAATAAAATATTAATATGAATTCAGCAAGTAAAACACACTAGAAATTGTTGCTGGGGTAGAACTGAAAGATCTGTTATTTCGTATGTTAAGGTATAACTCGTGTGTATATATATATATATATATAGGTGCTGGTTAAGTATGGGTCTACCTACGATTCGGCGGTCTACCTTTTAATTATAGCTTCCTATCTTGTTTACATATTGTTTGTTTACATCCCATTTCAATCGCCCTTGACGATTGGTTAGGTTTAGTCATGATATTTTCGTTAGTTTTAACGAAAATATCATGATTAAACCTAACCAATCGTAGGTAGACCGCACACTTAACCAGCACCTATTATATATATATACAGGGCGTCCCAAAAAAAATGTACACACACTTTAAATAATTATAAAGGCAGTGTTTATTAAAATACATTTCATTTTCAAAATGTAATAGAATCTACAGACATTATTTAATTGTTTTGTCAACGCCTGTTTTCAAACTGACGTCCGTTCTGGTCCAGGCACTGCTGATAACGCGAAGCAATGGAATCGCAAACATCACGAAACATTTCGTTTGGTATTTGTGTGCATTGTCGTTCAATGGCTGCTCTCAATTCAGCGACTGTTGCAGGTTTTATAGCGTAGACTTTGTCTTTTAAGTATCCCATAAAAAAGAGTCTAGTGGTGTGGTCTGGTGAACGCGGAGGGTATTCTACGAAACCCCTTCGTCCAATCCACATCCACATCGTGCCAAGTACCACTCGCAATACTCCACTCTTCGGTCCGGATCATCTTCATTAATAGCATGGACTAATCTTGGAATGTAACTTTTCCATTGACAGCGCTTCAAAATGCGTTGGACAGACGATTCTGAAATTCCTACCTCACGACTCGCTTGCCGCACAGATTTTCTTGGACTTTGGTGATACGTTTCCAGTACTCTTTCTTGCTTTGTGGGGCTTGTCGATGTCCGTGGTCTTCCGGAACGCTTCTTGTGGACATTCTGAACAGTTCCATCGGCTTCAAACTTCTCTAATTCGAGTGATGGTAAGTCGCGTTGGTGGATCTGTTTGAAACTCCCTCCTAAACTGTCTTTGCACTTCAACTGCGTTTTCACACTTCCAGTAGCATTTTAGAATGAATTTCCTTTGTTCAAAGCTTAGTCTGACTGCCATTATTAATTCTAATGGGTTTAACTTGGAAAGAAAGAAACATCAATTGAGCTATCAGCTGTTAAAGTGTGTGTACATTTTTTGGGACGCCCTGTATATATATAGTACATAAAAACGTGCGAGCCTCTGTGGTGTAGTGGTTTAGCATAGCTGACTTCGATTACCGGTGACGGCAGTTGGCGCGCGGCAAACTCTCCTCTTCATCCTTCCATACAATAAGTATGTGGTAAATAAGTCGGTATCCTGGATAGCCTAGTGGTTAAGACTGGGCTGCTGCTGATCGGAAGTCATGAGATCGAGTCTGGGCGAGGACTATATAATTTCTCGCCACCCGTAGTGGGTCATGGTTCGGATTTCACGTTAAGCTGTAGGTGGGTCAACAAGCTTGACCTTCATTAGAATGAACAATTCGGGCGGAAGCAAAGTTATGGTTGGTAAATATTCCGCTGAACTCAAACCGGCAATTAATGGCCAGAAGATATTTTTCTGATAAATTTTGGTACGCTTTGAAAGGATCCAAGAAGTTTCTTGTGCAAATGAGCCTTTTTAGAGATTTTCTCATATTTGAAGAATCGCAAATTTAGAAACTAAACTGAAGTCAAATTCCTTCAAAAACATAAAAATTAACCAGAAAATATTTACTGGCGAAAGCACCACGTAACCTAACTAACCCTGACCTAACCGGACCTAGCCTAACCTAACCTAACCACTTGCACACTATATAAAACATAATTTTTTCCCACGTTTCTTTCGTAACGATTCGGAATATTATGATGTCGTGTTAAGGTGTTGGTTTGAGTTCAGCGGAATATTAACCCCAAGGTTAACCAACCCTACTTGTTAGGTTAAAAGCCGATATATCGGATACGATTCTAAAAATTATCAGTGCAGGTTTGTAACTATACACACACACACCACACACACACACACTTATTCAAAATCATAAAACACAACTTGTAGAAAAAATTTATTTGCATGTCTGAAAGATTGAGAATAGATAAACTGCATCATTGTCCAGAGTAGTATAATTCCAAAATTAATCCACAAAAAAAAAGTGTGGCCGAGTAGCCTACATTTCGCTTGCATCTAATGGCCTTGCAACCGTTTGTAATGAATACATTCTTGATATATATATACGAGCCTTTAAGTGTGGTCATAGACAGAGGGATTATTGTACACCAAACATCTGGCAGATGACTAAAGAATTTTCGTGAAAATGGGACTATATCATGTTTATACTGTGTTGTAATACAGAATAATGTTATAGAAAAGCCTAATTAATAGCTGTGTAATGTATACGAAACTGTGTGTGTTTATTTACCACAAATTAATTGACAATCACCATTTAAATATTAAAAAATTCTTTTTGCAGATAACTTTCAAAATGATTTAACCTTTCAATAAAAAACAAACGACACTCGAAAAGAGAATTGTTGAAAATACTCAGAATATTATAAAAAAAAAAATTCAAAATACTTTTCTTTTTCAAGGTGAAAAATAAAAAATGGATTTTGAAAGTCGGTTCTATCAGTTGTTTCGAGACGAGAGTGAGTTTCCTGCCCCTCATCGGATCAGCATTAAAAGACGGAAATCTTTTTCAGGTGAGCTTCTAAATTTATCTGTTCAACGGATATGAAATTATTTTTTTGTCGGTGTGGGTGGGGGGGTTAACTACTACGCAACATCAAAGGTCATGTGAGGGGGGGGATCTAAACCACGGGTTCACAGCTGGACAGGGAGGATAGTCACACCCGTCTATCTACTACCCAAACCAAATGTGTGTCAACTTTGCGATGGGAAGCGGTGATACGACATTGGCCAGACGTAGCCCAGAAATTAAATTAGTGTAAAATAAAATTGTGTGTAGGATTGCAATAACCTCAGTTTTATGAAAATAGTCTTATTGATTTGGACATCCAAAAACAAAGCTCTTCAATCAAGAAATTGTTCAAAATCTACCAACCAACTAAAAACTGAAAAGATATATAGTAGTAGTTTTCGAATCCTTTTATGCTACTTTCAGTTCAAAGTTGCCTAATGACAAAAGTGATATTTCAGGAATATTTTATCGAATTGAATCCCGAAACATTCAATCGTGAAACAATTTTTAATAAAATGAATCACTAATGAATATTTTCCTTCGTCATGAATGTTTATGAAAAATTTAAATTGAAAAGATAGCATTTGATGACACTTTTCGAACGCATTTGTAATTTGTAATCACGTGCAAATTTGTTTTTTTAATTTAATTAAATTTGTGGATAGATAGATATATCTATCCTGTATTATAAATAATGATGTAGTTAAGTCTAAATTTAGGATCAGATTGTATTGTTTGTTCTGAAAGTTTTTATTCTATTAACGTAATTATTGCATGCGTTCTGTTCGATGATGTGGTTAATTAATACTTTGGTTTTAATACTTCAACTTTTGAATTTCATTTCGGTGATTTTTGTGGCATAATTTTCATGCAATGAAACTATTTTTATTTTTTTCCCAAGAAAATTCCATATTTTAAATTTTGTTTTTAAACACGCGCACGCGCGTGCACACTCATGTTGATAAGTGTATTATGTAAGCTACAGTATATGTAAAAGAATAGTTAAGACATTGGTAGGTAATAGTTTTTTTAAAGTAATGTTTTGTATTTGCCTAAATTTTACCACAAAAATAATCATCGCATTTTCAATGACACCCAATTTTATTATTTGCAGAGAAGTTCTTCAGATCAGCATCCGGATCAACTTTGAAATTGCCGGGGAAAAATGCTTTAAAAATACGTCAAAAGTTTATGTTCAGAGAGAAATCTTCAAGCAAGGAACGATTGTTCCACAATGATAAAGAAGTCTGTGATGACAAAACTCTCAGTTATGTAACGTCCACTGGAGATTTTGAACCACCTTCACTTTCATCTTCCCGTTCCCTCTCTGGTAGTGTCGAGTGTCTGCCAATATCTGAAAGCGTTAATTCGTACTTGCCAGTGTCGACCCATTCTTCAGTTATAACTTTACCCAAATTTAAGATGTTAAAAATCCCTTCCCACAACAAATTTGGGACATTCAAACGTAGCGACGCGTGCGCTTCTCCTTACGGAAGCATTCTGAAAGGAAGGATCAACAGGAGCAGACTAGAATTAAAGGGAATCGAATTTAATGAATTTGATCCTTCGTGCCATTCTTCTCCCGTTTCGTATACTTTGCCCTTATCTCCATTCCTCGATTCTTCATTTTCATCCACAAATTCTGTCAAAGTTGATAGCTTCACCGAATCTAAAACGAACTTTTACGGGCAAGAGACCGACAAGAATTCATTGGCTAGGACCGTCTACTCCCGTCGAGTTTCTCCGATCTATGGGAAAAACGTTAAAGATAATTTAAGTACTTTGAGAATTTTAGATGTAGAATGTCAATCAAACTATGTAAACAAATTGAAAATCCAAAAATTGTTAATGGAAGTAATCCTTTTAAGAAAAATTCATTCAAAGATTTATCATCATCATTCGAAGATTCATTCCAAGATGATTCCTCGGTTCGAGAGAATCAAATTCGTAATTTAAACCCTTATAATGATTCCAAAGTTATTAACGAATTTCATCAAGAACTGTTATCCAAATGTTCAAAGTTTAAAGCAAATATAGTGTGTTTACCGACTAAGCAGCAGAAACTAATGGTCTCTGTAAAATCGGAAGACCAAGCAGAACTGGATGTCGCGGGAAAAATAGGACAACCAGAACAAGAGGTTACATCAAAGCGAAATTCTTTAATTAAGTCGAATATACCGAGTAAACTAGATATATCGTCAGAACAGGGTGTTCCATATAAACCGGGAGTTCCCCCAAAACCAGATGTTTCAATTAAACCTGAAATTTCACCAAAACCGGATATTCTAATCAAACCGGAAATTTCACCAAAACCGGATACCCTAATTAAACCGGAAATTTTATCAAAACCAGACATCCCAATTAAACCGGATATATATAAAGTCTGATGTGTCTCCTAAACCGGATATCCCAGTTAAGCCAGAGCGGTTAAAGATTGAAAAAAGTGTTTTACCCACTTTGATTAAAGTTCTAGATGCGAAAACTATACCAGAAATTAATAATAACTGCATTATACTGAACAAATCATGTCCGAGTAATGTTGGTATAAACAAAGTATTTCATTTTCCAACTGTAGATGAATCCAATCCTTTGTTTTGCCAGAATAAAAATGAAACTAAACAAAATGGTGATCATGCTGAACTTTCTAATCAAACTGAAAATCAAAAATCGACTGAAACTAATAAAAATAATGATTTTAAAAGTAATAAAATGCTTCCCACTTTTTCGTCGTCGTCAACTTTAACTATAAAAAACTGCGAACCTTATCAAACTTTAAAAGTAAGGGATTTGGTAGCGTCTTTTAATCACGTTCTGAGTAATTCAAATGAAATTCACGCCATCAGTAATAATTCAGACAAATTTGCGAACGCCCAAACTCATCCTTACACTCCCGAAAATGTTCAACATACGATCTCCAAGAAATCTTTATCCGAATGGAATTTAACGAATTCTGATAATTCTACTAAATTGAACGGCGGTGAAGGTAAATACAAGTCTTTTTCAGAAAATTTGGGTCAAAAGCCTTTTGGTAACTTCAAAATTCCACAAATGGTACAGGTTTCCAGAGTAAAAAGTTTTAGGGTAAAAATCTAATTTTTCTGTACCGTGTACCAGTATTATTATTTAAAAAATTTTAATCTTTTAAACCTTTTTTTAGATTTTGTAGGACCATTAAATTTTATTATAAAATTGGTATATTTTTAAAAATCAAACGCTGTGAACTATAAAACATTTTAAATCAAAATATTAATTGAAAGTTTTTTAATTTTTTTTACCTATAATTTAGATATTATTGGTTATACTATTGTATAAACTTAATATGAAGTTAAAATTTTATTTTGTATTCTACCCATGAAATAAATTTTAAGTTTTTAAAAATTATTTTTTAACCTCTATCAAATTAATTTACTGAAAAATTATTAACTTTTGAATGATTTTATATACTGAAGCATATAACCATCACCATTTCAAATTAGCCTGCATAACGGTATAATTCATACGAAGAAATACCAAACTAATTTACGTTTAGCTTGATAGGATTAACCCTTTAAGGACGACTGGTACAAATTTGGTAGCGTTTCAAACGCACGCATTCGTTACTTAGCCCTACAAGAAATTCCAGCCTTAAAGAGTTAGAATTTACTGAATAATACTTGAAGTTCCGCCAACAATGCGAAGTACAGTGCGTTCGAAAAGTGTGTGTGCAGTCAACCAACACTTTAAAAAAAGTGTTTGACAGCAAGTGTAGACGAGTTGCTCTGTGCCTGCAAAATGGTGGAAAACACTTTCAACACATGTTGTAAAATCAAAAGGTTAAGTAATAAAATCACTAAATCATGGTTGAATGAAAATAGTTTTTCAATTTCCTATGCGTTTAGCATAGCATTGTGGAGAGACTTTTCGAATGCACTGTATTTTAGTTATCAATGATTTTTATTCTACTCCAGATGAACGCAAACTAAACACGAATCTTGGATGGAGCAACTGCCATTTTCATTCAGCATTTCGCTGGTATAGTTTAACTTATCACTAAATTGTACTATTATTAACCAAGAACATTTTGGTCGCATTTGCTGAAAGATTTTAAAGTACGAGTAAATATGTTTTGGCATGTTGCACGCATGTAAGCTATGAATATATCTGAAAATGTTCCGAGTTTAATCAACTTTGTTTAACCTAAACTAACGAGCTAACTCGGTTTAACTTTTGTCACTTAACATGGGTTTTCCCTCTTAATCCTCTGCTTCACCTTCACAAGGGGTATGTGACCACTAAAGCGAGTCGAAAATTGTTGCATACACGAAACTGAACTGTTGCTGGGCACATTTAAAAGACATTTTAAAAGTTTAAGGGTAGTTACTTCGTGTTCAGGTATCGTATATTATGCTCGGTACCCGGATTAACGCATGGGCAAACTAGGCTGAGCCCATGGGTCCAGAGGCTCAGAGGGGACCCAGCACCACTCGCTAGTACAGAAGAGTAATTATCATTAATTTTATTATTAAATTACTTGGATTACCTGAAGATCATGGCCCCAGCCTCATCTGGGGGCCCTGATCTTCAGGTGGCAAAATTTATCCTATTTTAAGTTTTTAGGTTAAGGTTACACCGATAGGAGTCTGTGGTTATGTTAGTTCCCTCGAATCGCCTGAAGATCCCCCTCCCCCCAGTGTGTCCACCTGAAGATTTTTTTCCCCCAGCCCCATCCACCTGAAGATACTCCACCCAAATCCACTCCACCTGGAGCTCTCTCCGTTTTGACAAATAAAACAAACAATTCATTCTATGGGATATAATGTCCGGTTAGGTTAACTGTGTACCCTTGACGATTGGTTAAGTTGATTTTTTCGTTAAAACTAACAAAAATATCACGACTTAACCTAACCAATCAAGGGCGTACAGTTGACCTAACCGGGCGTACAGTTGACCTAACCGGGCGTACAGTTGACCTAACCGGGCGTACAGTTGACCTAACCGGGCGTACAGTTGACCTAACCGGGCGTACAGTTGACCTAACCGGGGTGTATATATATATACAGGGTGGGGCACGGGAATCAAGTGTTTTTTGAATAGCTAGTAATCGGCCATTAGGAATGGGAGGGGCGTGCGGTAGGTAGCATTCCATTCCTGGGTTCATAGCATTTAACTTTAACTAACACTCACCTTTATCTTTCAGGTGCCATCATGGAGCAGTGGACGTTAGAACACCGCATTTCGCGTATGATCATTTGTTAGGAGTGGCGAGTCAGTGACAGCAGTTCAGCGTGCGTTTCGCCGCAGATTCAACATTCATCGAAATGACTCTGTTCCCGCTCGTGACACAATCTTACGTTGGGTTAACAATCTTCGAACAGGAGGCTCAATAATGAAAACAAAACCGAAGGGCCGCAACGCACTGTGCGTACTCCAGAGAACGTTGAAAGGGTCAGACAAGCGATGTTGCAAAGCCCAGGCCGCTCTGCTCGGAGACATTCAGCTGCACTCGGAATCAGCAATCGTACTGTTAGACGGATTTTGCATGAAGAATTACATTTTCACCCATACAAGTTAGCGATGGTGCAGGAATTGAATGTAAACGATTGCCCCAACGACTGAATTCTGCACAGGAAATGCTTGCACTTTATGAGCAGAATGAAAACATGATGGTGGTAATGAGTGATGAAGCCCATTTCCACCTTAATGGGGCCGTCAACAATCAAAACTGTCGGTATTGGGCTGCTGAAAATCCGCGACAACTCCATGAAAAACCGCTGCATAGCCCTAAGGTTACAGTTTGGTGCGCGGTGGGAAAGTTTGGCGTCATCGGTCCCTATTTCTTCGAACAAAATGGGGTTACCGTTACCATAACATCTGGGCGTTACATTGAGATGGTGAACACCTTTTTCATCCCTGAGTTACGAAGAAGGCGTATTGCTCGTCGACATTTGTGGTTTCAGCAAGATGGGGCCACGCCACACACCGCCAGAGCGTCAATGGCTGTTCTTCGCCCCCTGTTTTCCCAACCATCTCATTTCGAGATTGGTGACATTGCATGGCCCCCTCGGTCCCCTGACTTGTCCACATGTGACTTCTTTCTATGGGGGTACCTCAAGTCACGTGTCTACGAGGACAAGCCCCGTACATTAGATGCATTGAAGGAAGCGATCCGTCAACAAATCATCCAAATCAACAGAGACCTGCTGGGAAGAGTGGAGGCCAATTTTCGTAAACGCCTTCAACAATGCGTCGACGGCCAAGGACATCATATGCCAGATATAATTTTCGGTACATGATTATTATGACATGAAATGCTATGTTCTTACGAATGTTGTTCTACCAATATATTTTCTTTACAAAAATAAATATCATTTTCCTGATTATTCCAAAAACACTTGGTTCCCGTGCCCCACCCTGTATATATAATATATGGATCACCTGAAAATTATCCGCCCCCCAGCTCGATCCACCTTTTTCTCATAAAAATTTTTTTTTATCAATTTTTCTTATTTTTATCTTCCTTTAATTTGGGGGCCCTGATCTTCAGGTGATCCAATTATTTTATTACATTTTTTAGAAAAGCTCAGAAATAAATGAGGGGTTCCGCGTCTTAAGGTACCTAAGCGCCAAAATTAAAATTCGTCAGAAATCGCCTCCAAAGTTCAGCAAATATTCTGGCAATAGTATCTGTTATTAAGTGAGCTAGAACGTTCATTTCTGGCTGAATTAGAGTTCTAAGTATGCTAATAAAGATGAGTTTTGGAATAGATTTTCATATTTATATATATTTTTTTTAATTTTTTTTCTTATGCCGAACTTTGGGTGAACTTTTGGCTGGCGATAGAGGTGAAAAAAGTAGTTCGCTTCATAAGGTTTTCAACCATACTTCGTGTCGTAAGGTCATTATAACCCAAACCACGCGATAGAGGAAGGGTGAAAATAGTGATATCCATCAAAAACACGTTTTCGCCTGTGGTGACGCTTAGGTACCTTTAGTCGCGCGACCCCTCAAATTAACGCGAAAATTGGCAATTTTTAACCTAAAATTGACTAAATCATTTGTCATTGATGTCAATTGAATTTTCGGATGTCTTGGAATCTTTTTCGTTAATGAAAGACAGAAAAGTGAACGTCTGATTTGTAGTGTTTGATTTGTTCAATTAATTGTGTGATTTGAAAATAGAAATTTCATACGTACATTATTGTACCGAGTTTTATTCATGAAATGGGGTTTTGAAACATGGGGGGGGCCCATTAAAATTCCCATCCCAAGGCCTCATGAATGCTTAATGCGGCCCTGATTATGCCAGAGGGACCTATAATAAATTTATTACAGCAAGTTATGACTTTAAATTACGATTACTCAGATTTATTACTACCTTTAATCATTACATGCATTATTTACGTTTTCGTAATGCATAAACTGCATACTTGCCAACCCTACCGATTTGAAGGCTATTCTATTATAATATCAAATAATATTACACCTATGGTCAGAACGCACTAGAGTGCATCATTTAAGGTTATATTTCCAAACATTTCCCGTGAAGGGAGCAGTGATGTAGTCGAGACCACCAAGTCCGAGACTGAGACTGAGACCGAGACCTGATCCTATGAGACCAAGATCGAGACCGAACTACCTTCGAGATCGAGAATCGAGATCGAGACCAAGCTCATGCCCTTTCAATTTGTTTTACACTACTATGGAAATTAGACTATGTTAAGTATATCATTGATGACGTCATTTTTTTAACATTTACAATTGGCAATTGCGATTTGTTTTACGAATCGGTACGTTGTAAATATAAGTGATGTGAAGGGCTGTCGAGTTATTCTATGCTTTATTGAATTTATCGGTACTGTTTTCTTTATGCTGTATTTCTTGCATTATTTTTGTGTGAAGCATTTTATTTTTTCAAATACATATTGGATGGGAGGATAATCGTTTTTATCACGCCACAGAGGTTGACACGCCGTTTGGCAACACTAAATGGCCTTATAATATATACTTATATATATAATATATATAATTCTCTATTTAGTGTTTCCATTTTCAATAAAATTAATCTGACGGGGGGAGAGGCAAATTTTTTTGTAGCTAACCTAAAAAAATCCAGACACACACACCCCCGCAAGACAAACGTGGCAACTCAAAACAGGGTGACTGATTAGTGAATACCTAGAGTCCCTTACTGTTACAAACTTTCATAAACATTTTGAATTGTCTGTTCAACCAAGCCACCATCATGAGTATGCCAATAACATGTATTTTTCATTACGGTCTCGAGAGGTCTCGGGAGAAAAACCACGACCGCGTCTGTCGAGACCAAGATCGAGACCGAGATCTAAATAGCGGAGACCGAGATCGAGATCTGCAAATTGGGTCCCGAGACCGATCTCGAGACCGATCTCGAGACCTACATCACTGGGAGGGAGGCATGCTCCCGGAACCCCCGGCATTGATTACAATTTCTATCGCTTTTGCTTTTCAAAATGTTGGCAAGTATGAAACTGCGTACAGTTAGTAATTGCTTATTTATGTATGGCAATATGTCGGCTCGATAGGTCGAACATAAGGAAATCCATTTAACGCGAATCAAAATTACGTCAATTCTGAATATCTTTAGATTTCCTCTTTCCACAAGACACCTAAGTTGGTGACCAATTTGGCCCGACCGTCGAAACTATCGCGCTACCGCTGGTTTATTATGTTACGAGTCATTCTCTCACTTTTCAGTAATTTGTAAATCATAAAATTCCTTGTCTGATTTAAGATTTTGCGTAAAACTATTGCCTTCAGGAACCAATTCTCTTCGAGGGGAAAACCAATCATTATAAAATGTAGTGATCTGGTTAGTCGATGATTGGTTAATTTGAGAGGAAACTCCTACCTTTAAGGTAGTCAGACTTGGGTTAACTCTACCAAAAATTTTTTTTGATATAAAAGCTTTTATACAGTTCGGTTCGCGGGGAATTTTGTACAGTATCTTCGGCCTGACGCGCTCTTGTACACAGTGTATACATGATCTAATTTGCCGTGTGCAATTTTGCTATACTCGTTTGAATAGATTGATTTATTGTGTAGCTTCGAAATTATGACTAGCTTGTTTGAATCCCAATTGTTTCTATGCTTTCAATTTATGCATGGAAATTTTTGTGGAAATTTTTCATGATTTTTATTGCTTCGTCCTATTTTAAAACTCAGGCCGTCGTATTTTCTTGAAATATGTGTAAATCAAACCTGAAACTGAAAAACATTTTCCTTGTAAATAAACAATATAGATTGGAACCAGAATTGTCTAAATTACCTTTGCTCAGTTTTTTTTAATGTACTTGGCTTTTAAGCGTGAAAACTGAATGCGGAGTATAAAAGTCATCGATGTTCTGAATGAAGTTCTGCAAGAATTCTTACTTTGAGGGACAATTACTGATCAAAATTGCACTCAAAACGAAGAAGGGTGAGTGATACCTCAACTGTACAGTGATCAAATGAGTGTAAACCGAGAAATTATACCGATTCAGTGAGACAGACTGAAAGGGGAATTAGTGAAAGAGAAAAACTGTGTGTGGTACATATTTCCACCATGGTGGTGAGACGCGTTGATTAAAAATAACAATTACGCTTAATAGGCAAATTAACCACTACATTACCCGGGCTACCCGGCCCCCATAACGCGGCGACAAATATGTCGGATGTCCATCTTGGTTGCCAAGTAAATATAAACCTGCTCTTAAATTACTTCAATTATGGAACCCTTTTCGACATAGGTCACTGAAGTAAATACATTTCACGTTACTATGGAGTTTACGAGTCTTTCGACCCACCTCAAAGGCCACACCCAATTTGACTATTGTTCATTTGAGAGGAAAAGAGGCACTTACTATGATCATTCAGTGGTTAGCAAACTGCCATATACGATAAATAATAAAACATATGAATGACTTCAAAAACATTAACAAATTATGTTTCGTACTTATCAAAATAATCAAGCTAATTTTGGTGTCACGGCGGAAGTATTACAGGAAAAACAAATCCTTAACAACAATCGTGTCAAGATATGAACCATGAACGTATTCAGTGACTTTTTATTTATTTGGAATTGTGACATAATTCACCACACACGATAAGAAAATCAAACTAGGGTTGATATGTTACTCGTAATTTAAGCAGGACCAAGAACGCACTTCGATCACACTGTTATGCACATAGTTTTTTCTAGATTATGGCAGAATGGCTTTATCCTATTCTAAAATGCAGAAGGGAAATTTCTTAAGTTATCTCTGCATTGCTGAATTTCATCTCGATAGAAACTTCTTGACACGAACGCTGTGAACGTACTAGAAAAATGAACCCATCAGAAAAATTACTTCATTTTAATTTTTTGGGAAAAGAGGATGCACACGCGTGCACAAACGCGCGCGCGATTTATGTTTTATTCATATTTTAAATACAGGGTGTCCCAAAAGGTATGGCCTAAAAATAACTTTTACAATTTTTTTTATTATAAATAATAGAGTTAAAGAACAATGATAAAAAGAGGCATGAATGCTTTAAGTTTTATTTAATATAGTTAGTAAACCTCCACATGATATCTACCATTCACAACACCGTCTAATTCTACGTTCAAATTCTAAATTTCAGACAGGGAAATTACTCATTGATTTCAAAATTCAGCATTTAAACAGTTTATGGCACTTAACTTCCGGCATCAACTACAGTACAAGGCTATTTGATGTGTTAGGTTAAGTTAAGCTAAGCACCTTTTTATGACAGTATGCACATCACTTACACCAGATTTCATACGTTCAGCTTTTTTAGAATTTGAATGTAGAATTAGACTAATTGTTGTGAACGGTGGATATCATGTGGAGGTTTACTAACTATATTAAATAAAACTTAAAGCATTCATGCCTGTTTTTATCTTTGTTCTTTGACTCTATCATTTATAATAAAAAAATTGTAAAAGTTTATTTTTAGGCCATAGCTTTTGGGACACCCTGTATATTAAATTAAAAATAAACAAAACCTAATCTAACGTTAGTACCATGGAATCGAAAAGGGCAAAATAAGTGGCCCAGATGAAATTGTGGGTTCGAAGGGCGTTTCCGTGAAGTCCATAAATAGTGAGGTAGTATTCAAATTTAACCTAATCAGGACAAAGAGCGCTTTCCTGATGCTAAAAATTTTTCTGAATTTTTTTTTGTATTAATATTTAATGTTATGAGGTATCTAAAGTTACGTCACAAAAAATTACCACACTTTTTAATATGTGAATTATCACCTCACTTACTTATATCCAGTCGTACACACACACACACACACACACACTCTATATATATATATATATTGCAACCTTGTAAGTGTTCCGTGCATGAACGCCCGCAATTTGGATAATACAAAATTATCCCACCAGGATTCGAACCTACCACCTCTTAAATAGAAGGTGAGAGTGCTAATCACTACACTACGACGGGATAAAAGTTAATACAACCTGACGGATATATTTCATCGTCTGAGAAACGTATAAAGCTTTCGCGCTGAACGCCCGCAATTTGGATAATACAAAATTATCCCACCAGGATTCGAACCTAACACCTCTTAAATAGAAGGTGAGAGTGCTAGTCACTACACTACGACGGGATAAAAGTTAATACAACCTGACGGATATTTCATCGTCTGAGAAACGTATAAAGCTTTCGCGCCCAGAGGCGTTTTACGTATTAACCCCCGCACTCGAGCTAATGACCAGCATTTCAGTTAAGTTATCTGATGCAGCACTGAGTTCCATAAATGGAATACGATATAGCATGTATTGGACCCCAGCGTTGCACCACATAATTATGTAAAATGCCTCTGGCACGAAAGCGTTGTGTTCTCTTGAACGTAAAAATATTTGTCGGGGTGCTTTAATTTTAACCCTGTCGAAGCCTAATGGCTAGCTGCCTCGCCTTCTATTCAAGAGAATGTTCAAATTCTGGTGGGAATAATTATTTTACATTATATATATATATATATATATATATATATATGATACACACAGACCGTGCATGGAACAAGGAACTCTTCTGGGATAATTAAATCCACTATAGTCCGAATAAGTAATGGTAAATGACAAATACCATAGTTTTTCTTTTTCATGATGCTAGCCCGACGTGGCCAACGGGTCACTCGCAAAGAGGTCCCATAAATATAGCTTCCCTCACCAGCTATCTGCAAAGCAGACAGGATCCAGCTTTGGGACATGGATCTAGGGTTTAAAGCAGCCTAGCCCTGCTACATTTAGAACCTCAATATAAGCAAAAGACTCGCTGCCTTCACGTCAGATTGAATACATCAAAGAAAAAAGGGGTAACTGTTATATTTTAGCCAAAAACCAAAACTTAAACCTCAACTGGCAGAATTGAGCGTCCACTTTTCAGGGCACATAACATGTCCGTTTCAAGATGTTATGTGCCTTGAAAAGTGGACGCTCATTTCTGCCAGTTGAGGTTTAAGTTTCGGTTTTTGGCTAAAATATAATAGTTACCCCTTTTTTCTTTGATGTATTCAATCTGACGTGAAGACAGCGAGTCTTTTGCTTATATTGAGGTTCTAAATGTAGCAGGGCTAGGCTGCTTTAAACCCTAGATCCATGTCCCAAAGCTGGATCCTGTCTGCTTTGCAGATAGCTGGTGAGGGAAGCTATATTTATGGGACCTCTTTGCGAGTGACCCGTTGGCCACGTCGGGCTAGCATCATGAAAAAGAAAAACTATGGTATTTGTCATTTACCATTACTTATTCGGACTATAGTGGATTTAATTATCCCAGAAGAGTTCCTTGTTCCATGCACGGTCTGTGTGTATCATAAAAAAATCAGGGGACCATTCTGAGTTCATTCCCATATATATATATATATATATATATATATATATATATATATATACACTGTATATATAGGTACTGGTCAGAGTAAGACTGAACTATACGAGTGTTTTAAAGTTCAAGTGAGGAGATTTAGGACATTAAGTCCCTAATAGCCTTTATGTTTCTATTTAAACTTAGAAAATTCGGAGTTCCGTCTTGCTCTGGTCACTAATATATATATATATATATATATATATATATATATATATATATATATATTATATCATAATCACTGAAAATATCTGAGTGGTCAAAAACTGTCTTCTTGACTAAGCATGCTGACGAGGCTCTGCTAATCAGATTCTGTTCACCATTCAACAAAAATTCTCCTAAAGTTTAGCACTTTAGCCGTTCACTTTAGCTGTTTCAGTAATTCAGTATAACGACTGGTGTCGAGAGACTGAGATTTCTGCTCATTTTATAACTCGTGCAAAGATGGGAAGCTGTATGGGAAAGAGCGTGGAGGATTCCTCAAGGTAAGTTTGTCCTGACTTTCATTAGCAGAGCAACTATTTTTGTAATTATTATTATTATTACACTGATATCGCCGATGGTACGAAAGAAATGTTGGGAAGGATGTGAGCATTTTGCGTTCATTTTAAAACGTGTTTAATTACTGTATTATAAAGAATAAGATCAAATTTTCGTTCGCTTAAAAGTGAGGATTTGCAGAGGGACTGAATTCAATTTTAGATTTCGATACGCATTAGGGTTGGCGGGGAGACATTATGCTTAAATAATCATACAGTTATTAAGAAGATTGTTCACACACACACACACACACACGCGCGTGCGCGCGTTTGACTACCTTTGGAAACTGCTACATTGTCATATTTTTAATCGCGGTGGAGACATTCAGCGTAATCTTCATTATACCACTTTTTGGATAATTTGATTTTTAATAAAAACGTGAATCTATGGCGACACCACTTATGTCGCTATACCGGCACATTGTTACGATGAGCTTTGTGTGCATTCTAAAGGTTGTCGCCGTTTCGTATGGTAGCCAACAATACACACACACACACACACACACACACACACATACATGCGCGCGCAATATAATAATTAATTTAATCCTATATTTCAAAAGTAAAATAATAAATTTGTATTCATTCATCCGAAATAGGCTGTTTAAGTTTAAAACTCATTTTGGGAATTATTTCTCATTTTTTGAAGGTTTTAAGATTTTATAAATTAATAATAATATTTTTATGGGCAATGAAAGGGTAAAACTATTTATATTATGAAGTTTATATATATATATATATATATATATATATATGGGAATGAAAATGAACTCTGAATGGTTCCCTGACGTTTTTTATGATACACACAGACGTGCAGGAACAAGAAACCTTTTGGGAAAATTAAATCCACTATAATCCGAATAAGTAATGGTAAATGACAAACACTGTAGGTTTTTCTTCTTCATGATGTTAGCCCGACGTGGGCAACGGGTCACTCGCAAAGAGGTCCCAAAAATGTAGCTTCCCTCACCAGCTATCTGAAAAGCAGATAGGATCCAGCTTTGGGACAGGATCTAGGGTTTAAAACACCCTAGCCACACTATATTTAGAACCTCAATATAAGCAAAAAACTCGTTGCATTCACGTCGGATTGAATACATCAAAGAAAAGTCCGTTGCCCACGTTAGCTCGTTAGCCCGTTGCCCACGTCGGGCTAACATCATGAAAAGAAAAAACTATAGTGTTTGTCATTTACCATTATATATATATATATATATATATATATATATATAGTCTTAAAAATAGAATTTTCAACATATTCACATTTTAGGAGATACACACAATTACACACGGATATTTATCATGTGCATATACATTGACATTAGACCTACACACACACACACACACACACACACACACACACACACTGCGAATACATAGGGTCTACATAGCTGCGTTACACATCAAAGTGAATTGATGAGCGGTTAATTAATGAAATAAAATTTTAATTTCTTTAAGAAATTCTTTTGAATCGACAGAAATTTCCTTTTGAGAAATTAAAAAAATGTGGAATTACTTTCAAATTCTAAGAAATTTTCTTCGGTTTACACACGCACTGCAGACATTGAAGGCACTTGCGTACACCTAGGTGCACACACACACACACACACACACACACACATATATATATATATATATATATATGGGATGAATTTCACAATTAAACAAGTGAAATGAATGAATGATGCAAACCTACAAGGAAAAAGAAAAATGATTCCAAGTCCTTTCGTGTATTCAGAAGTACACCTCGTCAAGGAATGCCGACAAATGCTGAATACTAATGAGGTGTACTTCTGAATACACGAAAGGACTTGGAATAATTTTTCTTTTTCCTTGTGGGTTTGCATCATATATATATATATATATATAAGCACCATCACAAATGTAACACTCTTCTGTACACAGACACAATTATCCATATACATGTTTATGTATATACATGCTGACATGTACACTAATTCACACGCATCAGACCTGACGCAGACATGCAGAGACAGATATGAATCGTTGTGGCCATTGAGCAGAAAGTTCTCATTAAATTCATATTGGCACCCACAAGCACAGAACAAGGAAAGTTCAACGTGCAAGGTTTTCACATATCCGAATATATATATATATATATATATATATAAGGATGAACCGGGTGTGCCTGGCTATATACGATGGAGGTTGCAAGAAAGCAACTCGCTTCTCCATCAGGCCAGGCCTGGAGGTAAAGCCACCAGCTTGACCTTCGTGTGAAGAGAGACCGACGCAAGGAACTTTTACTGGGTTTATATATATATATATATATATATATATATAGTGGCGGATCTAGGCTTTTTGTTTGGTGGGGAGTTGGTTGGATTCGGATAAAGTTCTGAACCGAGCTTAAATATTATACAATTATTCCCTTAAAAGTACTTCGTAATAAGATTAACGTTTAATGATTACCAATTTATTATTTATTTTAATTTAATTTAATAAAGCCTGTGATTGGTAGGGAGTCAGGATCGCGCAGCCAAGGCGAAAAATCAGCTGGAGCCTCACTTGGCGGATATATGAATTTTTTCCACTTAGGTTGCGATTCGGGAAAATCAATGGGGAAGGGCTGGAAGCCCTTCACCCCCTCTCTGGATCCGCCACTAAAATATATATATAATATATATATATAATATATATATATATATATGACTAAATAATCATCTTCATTGACGCCTTTTCTCATTCAATGTCATCCTATTTCAATCTTCTCTCTCAAGAGTGAAAATATCAAAAGGAGGAAATTCTAAGGCAATTCACTAACATTCCCAATGTAGGATTTTCCACTTTAAGTGAGAGTTTTCGGTTTACTCCAACTCAACGTCAGTCCCATTCTCATCCGCGGCTTTCCCACTTTGATTCAGGTTAGGTTAACCTAATTGGGTTGTTAGGTTTGGTTAGAATAGGTTAATGTTATGTTAGGTTAAATTAAGTTCGGTTAGCGGATATTAGTCATTCCAATTAGGCGTCTTTACCACGAATGCGAAGGGAATGGCACTGAGTGGGCACTGGGCAGTAATCAGATTTTTCATTTAGAAAATACCCCTCAAACACGCAGTTGCGCCAGTCTCTTTCTACGTTTTCCCAAATCAGGAAATTCTTTCCTCAAATTTGGAAGTTTCAATTCGATCATTCTCATTTTGGGACTGAGACTAAGAATGGAAAAATAATACTGAGTGGGAAGTAATCTTCTGTACATACAACTCCGGACCCCAAAAAAATAGAATACCGTCTCAAATGCGCTGATGATCTTACGAGGAATAGTGAGTATCTGTGACGTCATTATGATAAAACGACACCTCTGTGTGGCAGTTTTGAAAAATAAATAAAATATGGCAAAAGCCTGATTAAATAGTGGAAAGTTAATACATAGCGACATACCAGAATACGAATATTAGAATATCTTGTCAAGTTTTACAAAAAATAGAATAGATTAATTACTTTTTATTATTGAATACTGCAACTATATTAAACCTTTATCAAAGACTTTTTAACCCTGCGTCTTAGTATTTAGTTAGTCCACCCATACCCCTGATTACGGCCTCTTGCATTCTTCTGTAGTTATCGATTGCCAGGTTGTTATCAAATATCTCTTCAGTTCCTGAAGTGTTCCTGGTTTACGTTTTTGGACCTTCTGCTTAACAGTATTTCAAAGATTTTCTATCTGATTAAGATCGGGAGAATTAGCTGGCCATGGTAGTACTTTAATTCCATAAGCATCAAACCACGCAGATGTTGCGCGAGCCGCATGAGCTAGAGCCAGGTCATGTTGAAAAATAAATGTTTCGTCTCCATACAGCTGTTCTGTAGACTCCAGCATGAAGTATTCTAAGATTTCTTGATAAACGTGACTATTGACAGTTCTATTTACAAATGCGAGTGACATTGCATATATAAGTGCTTCTGGTCCAGAAAAACTTGTCATTATTGGACCCTTGAATTTGAAGAAATATCAGGATATTTTAGAAGAAAATATACTGCCTTCAGTTCGGGAGTTGCGAATGGATCGCAGTTGAGTACTGCAACAAAATAATGATCCAAAACATAAAAGTAAGGACACCATGAACTGACTTCAGCATTTCAAGCTTCTCGAGTGGCCCAATCAAAACCCATATCTCAATTTAATCGAGAATTTATGGTTTGATTTGAAAAAAAGATGTCCGCAAGAGAAACCCTTCGAATCTGAATGAATTGCAACAATTTTCTTTAGAAGAATAGGCTAAAATTTCTACTAAGAGATGTCGAAACCTTGTAAAAAAATACCCAAAACTAATAATAATTAAAGTCATTCAAGCGAAAGGTGAACACAAAGTGTTAAATAATTTTGTAAGTAAATGTACGAAAATTTTTGCATCTTAATTTTTTTTTTATTTTCCTCAAATTCTTTGATGTTTTACATTATATGTTGGAGTTAAACTAATCTTTTTATCTGTTAAAATTTTCCAAACCTGTGCATGGGTACGAAAGATACGAAAAAATATAACTAAAATATTTCTCTGAACGAATACTTGTGAGTTCCACTATCTATCTGTCTGTCTATCTAGCTACCTCGCTATATACGAGGATATATATATATATATATATATATATATATATATATATATATATATCATATGTCCCACAAAAAAGTACATCCAACTTTAGATTGTACTAACTCCTCCAAAAATTGAGATATTTTGGATCTGTTTGTTTGATTTAATATAGCAAATTATTCTTTGTTAACGTTCAAATTTACTCATGTTTAAACGATTTAGTGTTTAAGCATCTGCTTTTAACTGAAGGGTACAACAAAATGGATTGCGCAAAATTGGTCAATGAAAAAATAATGTGTGTGCTATCGATGTAATGAAAAGACAAATACATAATAATAGATACTTTAACATAATTTTAATAAGATACAAAGCAGATTTTTCTTTATTCCTTATTGCAAAAGTTATGCTTAGTTTCGTTTTCTTTCAACATGACCGCCATTCCTATCGATACAAATCTGGAGTCGAGCTCTCATCTTCCCCATCACTCTTTTGATAAGATCTGGATTGTCTTTTAACAAGTTGATTTCAGCTGTGATGCGAGTCCTCAAATCATCTAAATTGATAGGTTGTGATGCAAATACTCTATTTTTCAAATGACCCCATAAAAAGTAATCACACGGGGTCAAGTCAGGGCTTCTGGGAGGCCATTCAATGTCATGGCCTGTAGCAATTACTCTTTGGTGGAAGACTTCCTGCAAGCGTTCCTTCACAATAACTCTCCTGTGAGCAGGAGCTCCGTCTTCACCCACCAAATACGATTAAATCGGTTTCCATAAGTAATACGTATTTGTGGAAGGATTTCTCGGTCTATCATTTCTAGGTAAGCTTCACCATTTAGATTACCATCGTAAAAGACCGGGCCAATTACCGCTCCATTACCGCACAGTCCTACCCAGAGAGACAGTTTTTGTCTAGAGTTATTCTTTTCGTAGATATGATTGTCAGGTGGATGATTTTTTGGTGCATACTGACGGCAGATTTGTCTGTTCACTAGACCATTCATAAAAAAGGCCGCCTCATCTCCAACCACTAATTGTTTCGTGAATCTTTCTGGTTTTTCAAAAAACCACTGGACAAATCTTAGGCGGCGAGGTAGATCTCTTTCAATGAGTTGACGTCGAATTTCCATTCTGTATGGGTACAAATTCAAATCCTCACGAACTATTCGATGAAATGACATGCGTGAGAGTTCTGTACCATTTCGTCTGGTGGACACTTTTGGATGTCTCTCTAATAAATGCCGAACATGCTGAATGTTCTCGTCTGTTCTTGCCGTCTTCGGATGGCCTGAACGTCCTTTGTTCAAATTGAGGACCGTTCCTTCTTCTTTGTATTTCCGAACATTCTTCAAAATTGTATGTTTAGTTGGAGAAGCTCTATCGGGAAATTGCAGTTCGAAGGTATTCTGAACTTGTTTTAAGCTTTTAGTTTGCAGATAAGTTGTGACCATGAGAACGCGCTGCCTTCGTGTAAACTGCATGATAAGGGTTTCAAAGTTATTTATAAATTTAGTAATTCAGATTCTTCATTTATATGTATGACTCGTATCTTAGATACAAAAGTTCGAATTATTTAAAAAAAATATTTGCAATATCCTTCGACGTAAAAAGTAGCACATTGGTTAAAGCAAGAGGAGCTATCTGGCTGGGAGAAATGATCATTCCGCGCAACCCATTTTGCTGTACCCTTCAGTTAAAAGCAGATGCTTAAACACTAAATCGTTTAAACATGAATAAATTTGAACGTTAACAAAGAATAATTTGCTATATTAAATCAAACAAACAGATCCAAAATATCTCAATTTTTGGAGGAGTTAGTACAATCTAAAGTTGGGTGTACTTTTTTGTGGGATATATATATATATATATATATATATCATCTTCAAAAACCATGCACCATTCACCAGAAGGGACAAACAATGTCCCAGATCCATACAAATTCTGAAATGAATCGTATTTAGTATTTTAGGGAGCACCTCCATCCTAAGATGCAAAAATAAAGGACTTCCCCGGCATCTTTGGTAGCTGTGGCAGCTCGAAATAAAATTTTAACTGAATTTCGGCAAATTATGACCATGTCACGCGAGATACAAAATTCTGTCTGCCTTTATCAAGTCGTGTTCCGTTCGTTCATGAGATTCATGGAAAACTTACGCACAGTTAACTGGTCAGAGGTCGCTTAAGTCCAGTTTTGTGACTAATTTGGACGGACCCTAATCTAACCTAACTTGGTCTAACCAGGCATTCACAGCAGTTGAAATGATCTAAGTCGGTTCTTGGACCGAAATGAGTAAACACTGATGAACTGTTTATTCTGCTCTGTTTCCATCTGAAACAGTGGTGCTCTCTTCATTCTGGTAATGTCCTCATAATAAGTACAGTATAATAGCTTCAGACGCCTATTTAATTGTTGCCGATAAGTTTTTGGTCATAATGAAAATAAAAGAAGTTGTTGTTGTTGTAGACCATTTCTGGACAACACACACACACACACACACACACACATATATATATATATATATATATACATACACGATGTGTGTGTGTGTATATATATATATATATATATATATATATATATATATATATATATATATGGGTGCAAATGGAGTGAATTGCATAAACCATAAAACTCATTTTTAACGTTTGAAAATGACTGGATTTTTACTAAATGGAAAATGCATTTAAGTGTTCTTCAATTTTGGATTTCTCCAATTTCTTTTCTTCGACGTTGCATGAAATTTCAACGTGTTTCAGTTTCAAAATACGACACTGTTTACATCGTATTATTATTATTATTATTGTAATTAATGTGAAGAATTATCAGCCTACGATCGAGCACACACACACACACACACACACACACCTCATTTTTTCATTTGTTTGTTCTCCCTCCTCATCTTGCGCGGAATGTTCTTCTATACAAGCGTCGTTCTTTACGTTAATTATACTGTGTTGGTTGCAGTTGAAATGTGTGTATATATATATATTATAATATATATATATATATATATATATATATATATATATATGGCTTCAATCAAAAAATAGATTTCAGTACTGTGTATTTATTATTATTATGATTATTATTATTATTATTATCATCATTATTATTAAAAACATTATTATAAAACAAGCAAATAAACACACGAATACTTATATACTCGTAAACAAAAAAAATCACACAAACTATAAATGGTAAGCAATAACATATTAACACCATATAAGTGGTAACATGTTTTGAAGCACCCTGTGTGTATATATATATATATATATATATATATATATATATATATATATATATATTAGACAGCTGGACGGCTGGAAGACATTAGACTGCTGGAAGGGATCCAGAGAGGCTTCACAGCCAAGATCAACGGGTGCAAAGAACTAAATTACAGGGAAAGGTTACGCGAACTAGACCTATATTCACTGGAAAGGAGAAGAGAGAGATACACCATTATTTACACTTGAAAAATAATGGAGAAACTAGTCCCTAATCTTACTCTGAATCCTATAACTCCCCAAACAACGGTGGAAAGTAGAAACGGTAGACTGCGTCGTATTCCCAAATTGAAGGCAAGAAAGGGAACATCCTTAACCCTGAAAGAAAATAGTTTTGTGGTGAGAGGACCAAAACTGTTTAATCAGTTGCCCAAAGACCTAAGAAACACGAAGGGAGTTGCAGTGGACATCTTCAAAAGAAGACTAGACGCCTGGCTCAGAACAATCCCCGATGAGCCGGGCGTACCTGGCTATGTGAGGTGGAGAGCGCAAGAAACCAACTCGCTACTTCACCAGGCCAACTCGAGAGGAGGGGCGACAAGCTTCACCTTCGCGAAATGAGGAATCATCGCACGCAACCTTTGTAAGGTTGTAAGGTAAGGTTATATATATATATATATATATATATAGTATATATTATATGTTTCCTGCTCAATCTCCAATCGCTTCAGTTCGGCCTTTGGATCCTCCCAAGCACTTTCGCGCTGCTGATTGGGAGGCCCTTAAGCAGTACTTCTCTGATTTTCCATGGAACGATTACTGCTTCTGTGGCCGGGGTCTCTCCGAGTGTGCTGAGCGCATCCGGAGGCGATTCTCTCGTGCTTGGAGGCGTAAATTCCACATTCTATTCCTGCTACTAATGCAAACAAACTTTGAGTTAACTTTACTTGTTCTAATACCATCCACAACAGAAAGGAGGCTTTCAGAAGGTACCGTCGACTCAAACTCCTGACTCTCATTCAGCTTATATTTCTGCCTGGAATTATGTAAAATCTGTTCTTCGACTCGTCAAATATTCCTTCATCCGACAGAAATGTGAGAATCAATCCAATTCTAATTCTACTCACCTTTTCTGACACCTAGCCAAGAACCTCTCCAACAACTTTACTCCCTCTTCTTTGCCTCCTCTTTTCCATTCCGACGACTCAGTTGCCATCTCTTCTCCCGATAAAGCTGAATTCTTGGCTCAGACTTTCGCTTCCAGCTCAACCCTGAACGATTCCGGTTCTGTTCCTCCATCTCCTCCTCCCTCTGACTTAATTATGTCTGAAATTCGAATCCCTTCCAAAGATATTTTTTCTGCTCTATCTGGGCTCAACTGTAGGAAAGCGTACGGTCCTAATGGTGTTCCTCCTGTTGTTCTCAAGAACTGTGGTTCTGTGCTGACACTCTGCCAAGACAAACTCTTTCGTCTTTGTCTTTCGTCTGGTACTTTTCCTTCCTGCTGGATCGCTTTCATTCAGCCTGTCCCAAAGAAGAGTGACCGCTCTCAACCCTCCAACTATCGTCCAACTGCTTTGATTTCTTGCTTTTCTGAAGTTTTTTAATCTATCTTTAGTAGGAAGATTCTTAAACACCTGGCGATCTTCTTGCATATCTCTCTAACTCTTGGTTAATGTCGTTTCGAAATTTTGGTGAAACCTTTGCTACTGAACTAGATATACCAAAAGCTTTTGATAGAGTCTGGCACAAATCCTTAATTTCCAAACTGCCCTCCGGTTTCTATCCCTCTATCTGTGCCTTCATCTCTGATTTCCTTTCTGGCCGATGCATTGCCGTGGTTGTAGATGGTCACTGTTCTTCTCCGAAAACTATTAATAATGCTGTTCCTCAGGGTTCTCTCCTGTCACCCACTCTTTTCCTTTTATTTAGCAATGATCTATTAAATCGCACTTCCTGTCCTATCCATTCCTATGCCGATAATTCCACTCTTCACTTCTTCACCCGCTTCGCAAAACCCTTCTCAACGGTCACTCCATGCTTCGCATAGGACGGTTATAGTACACCTGACTTCTGATCTTTCTGACCTCCGACTGGGGCGGAAAAAACCTTGTGGCTTTCAGTGCATCAAAAACTCAGTTTCTTAATCTGTCTACTTGTCACAATCTTCCACACGACTATCCCCTTACCTTCAACAATAAACAACTCAATCCTTCTTCTCTTAACATTCTTGGCGTTTCCTTTTTTTGTGATCTTTGCTGGAAAGATCACATATACTCTCTTTCTAAAACAGCTTCTAAGAGGTTTGGTGCGTTGTACCGCCTCCGCAGTTTCTTCACCCCCACTCAGTTGCTGTCTCTGCATAGGGGTCTTGTCCGCCCCTGTATGGAGTACGCTTCTCGTGTAGGGGAACTCAACCCACACAACCCTACTTGAGCAGGTGAAATCAAAGGCTTTTCGTCTCATCAATTCTTCGCCTCTTACTGACTGTCTTCAATCCCCCTCTCTTCGCCTCAATGTTGCCTCACTCACTCTTTACTATCGCTATTATAACGGACACTGCTCTTCTGAACTTTGTAACTACGTGCCTCTTTCTTTGATATTTTATTTATTTGTTGGGTTCAAAATCCCAGCTGAGCCGTGAACGGCCAAATTCTAAAGGGCCAGTTCTACCTATAGCCCAAGTTAAGCTAAAATTAAAACTTACGGACTTGAGATTCTATTAGGTCCTACCTCAGGGTTGCTGACTCGATGTGGGCCTACCTTAGGCTTTAGTTGTATGAATTTAAGATAAAAACAAAAAGGGTACTATTTATGGTCTTCTTTCTCAACCTTGCAACAACAACGCAACCTGGACTATTGCACAATGCAACAATCTTGTATCTAAACAACCAAACTGAATTGCAAGAGAGCTCTCTATCAGGCCACACCCTGTACGTACGACATCCCACAAACGAGTAGAAAGGACGCGCAGCGCCCCAAAATGATGCCACCTGAGAGCTCAAACAATGCTAGCTCTAAATTAAGTGAATTTTTCACTAACCTTACAATTATGAGATGGATATATATACACCTTAACTTAATATATACAAGCAATGCTGCATCAATCAGCTTAGTCATCATATCGCCTTGGGACAACAATGGTTCTTCCTCTTCTGATTTTCTAACACTCCCCACCGAAGAGGCATTGTTGTCATTACCTTCTGCAAGGTTAGCCAAGCCTTCTCCATGAGGCTGTAACTCAAATGTTTCATCTTGACTATCTGTGTTTTTGCTGATTTCTAAAGCATAGAGTTTTCGTATAGGTCTCTTTAACTTTCCTCCTGAAGTCTTTACCAGTGCAGACCTAACTAAATTGTATTTGCCAACAAACAACTCTTCAATTATGCCAAGCTTCCAGCATTGCCTTGGTCTTTCATCCCCAATCATTACCACTTCTCCCACCTTGATACAATTTGCATTGGAGCCCTTTACCTTGCCTGATGGGTAATAATTGAGTTCTGGCAAGTATTCCATCTGCCACCTCTTCCATAACTGATCTTGTAGCTCTTCAAGGTACCTGAACCGTCTAGTTAACTCTCCTTGAGTGCTCTGGATAGGCTGCAAGTCTTCTGGCACACTGGGGCTTGATGTTAATCGTTTACCACAAAGAAAATGATTTGGTGTCAATGGCTCCGCATCCTGCATACTGTTATAAACAAAAGTGATAGGCCTACTGTTTACCATTGTTTCTACTTCACATAAAACCGTGCAGAATTCTTCTTTGCTCAAATGAGCATTAGCTAAAAGTTTCTTTAATGGACACTTTACACTTCTCACTAGCCTTTCCCAAAATCCTCCCCACCATGGTGCTCTCTCAACAATAAACTCCCACTGTACCCCTTGGTGTGAAAAGTAGGATTGGAATCCTTCCTCTTTTAGCAAGGACCAAATTTTTTGGAGTTCCTTTGCAGCCTTTTTGAGGTTTTTGCATTATCCGATATGATTTTATTTGGGAAACCCCTTCTGTTCACAAACCTTTTAAAGGCAAAAAGAAATACATCACTACTTAAGTTGCTTACCAACTCCAAATGGATTGCTCTGGTGGTAGCCAGAGATGGGCACGATCTTGATCTTCAAGATCAGATCGTGATCTTGAAGATCAAGATCGTGATCTGATCTTGATCTTGAAGATCACTTTTATTATGGTGATCTTGATCTTGATCTAAGATCACTTTATTTCTTGTGATCTTGATCTTGAAGATCACTTTAGACTTCAAGATCACTTTTAATTTCAGATTCTTAAATATGCCGCTATGCGAATGTCATTTGTTTTTTGTCCAAGCGACATCTGGTGGCAACTTTGTTCAACACCGACTGTTTATGTTTTCTGTTAGTTGGGTGACTTGCGTCATGCGTGGGCTCATGGAAGGTGTAGTTGCTGTGGAATTTAGGCTCGTAAAAAGTGTAATTTACTGTGCAATTATGTTAAAAGTGTTCTATTAATATATTATTATATATAGGCATAAAATATAGCCTATAGGTCCGTATTCATAATAAATTAATTCTAAACATATTTTATTTACAGATTGAATTTTTTAATAATGAGTGCAATTTTACAACTTCAACAGGCTCCCAAGGGAACCAAATATTCTAGGTTGTCACCAGAACAGTATTCAATATATTTAGATAACAATGTTGGTAATAAGGATCAATCTGTGCTATTGAACGGAAAATATTTTCAAATTGTCGAAAAAACTGGAAACAGTATCAAAGTTATTTGTAGGCAGTGTACAAAGAAAACTACAATTCTGTCTGCTGGCCTCGACTCAACAAGCAATCTTCTGAGGCACCTCAGGGTTAGTACTACTTAGTAACTAAGTAGTAAGTAGCAACATTAACATAATGGTTCAAGTCATATTTTAAGTGACTGGTGCCATACAAGACTAATGCTACATTTACATAGACGTCCATTTGAATATATTGTGCACTTCAGATATTAATAGATTATGGACTAGTAACTACATTAAAAACTGCCGATATCCAACTATAATAAAACGCCAGGTGTATCTGTCTTTCTCTCTGTCTGATCCATGTCTGTAATTTCTCCTATTTAGTTACTGAAGGACGAAATTCGGCTTTCAATTTAACATAGGATAAAAATGCACTGATCATGGTGAAAATAATTTTAGTTAAAGATAACAAAATTTTAGAATCTTGTTAAGTATTAATTTCAACTAGAAGTTTGATACTCTGATAAATATTATACAGGGTGTTCAAGAAGTCTCTCCGCATGATAATAATTTATTTTCTTGTGCAGAAACTACATTCGGATCTTTTGGGTGAATATGAATCGGAGAAGAAATCTCGCAAGCGTCCAGCTAAAGAAGAAGATGCCAGCGGCAGCAATGCTGGCCCTGCCAAAATTGCCAAGCAGTCAACACTAAGCATGTTCCACATTTCCAAAAAAACCAGGACCACCAATATGCAAGGATATCCTTGAAAAGAAGATTCTCTCGCTTCTGGCTAATGGGCTCCTACCATTGAGCCTAGTTGAACTACATGAATTTAAGGATCTTCTTTCATGTTAGTATAACTCAAATATTTTGCTATTTCATAGCTAATATCTGATTAAAATAATTAATCATATTATTTGTATGAACATTAGACTATCGCTAGCCTAGCTAAATATTTTGATATTTTTTCCATAGCTAATCTATTGTATTTGTTTTAATTTTTAAATATTTTTTTCAGACGTCAACCCGGCTGTTCAGGTGCCATCTAGACGCACCCTGGCTAGATTTCTTGCAACAACAACCAGTACAATGAAGGAAGACATACAAGCAAAACTGGCAGCAGTTGACCATGTGTGTGTTACATGCGACATATGGTCAACTAATCACCGCAGTTTCATGGGAGTCACTGCGCATTGGGTATGCTATTGATTTAATGTATTATTTTTATATAATTGATAAATTGACCATTGGTGATAGACTGATAGTCTGATAGACTTATAGTATAATCTTTTCAATTATTCGACATGTGTTCCTCATTCATTAATTTGGTGAGTCTTCATTTTGCTGTGATTCACAGTAATTTCACACTAATTCACTGATTCTGTCATCTGTCATTGTGTCTGATTCACAGCAAAATGTGGAAGAGTCCATATTCACAGGCTGTGAATATGGACTCTTCCACATTTTGCTCTTATGGGATGGGTCACTGATGTGGTGGTATGGTAGGCGACTCATCGCTGAATTGCCTCCTTTATATCACATAGTTCTTCTCTTCAATGTTTGGTGGCGCAGTTTAGCTGGTGCGTGTCTAACCAATATTATTAAATTAAGCTTAAAAAAATGTTCATACAAACATTGATTTTATATTCTTACATTACAGATCAATGATGACTTGTCGCGAGGATCAGCTGCACTGGCATGCCGAAGATTTCGTGGAACACATAGCTTTGATAAAATTGCTGGAATATTGGACAGGATCAACTCGGAGCATGGTTTATCTTATAGAAAAGTTGTATCTACAGTCACCGACAATGCATCGAACATGGTGAAATGCTTTAAAGAGTTCGGTGTTCGTGTTCAGAATCGTACTGACGACATTGATGAAGATGATGCAGATGAAGATGATGATGAAAAAGATTCAGATGAAGAGGTTATCATCAGCAACTTTCCTGAACATTCAGGAGAGCATGGAGAGGAGTCAGTGAAACTATCATCCCATATTCGATGTGCCTCCCACACATTGAACTTGGTAGCAACAACTGATGCAGATAAAGGACTGAATTCACCTGGACTAAAGAAGATAAAGCATTCTGCAATGGGAAAATGTTCGGCGCTGTGGAATGCTGCTGGTAAACCCAAGTCAGCAGAAAAAATACAGGGAATAACTGGCGTCCAATTTAGGTACCCATGCGTCACCCGATGGAACTCAATGTACGACTCATTAAGCCAAATATATAAACATAAGAACGACGTGAATGTAGCTCTTGAAGAACTGAATCTACCCATCCTCAAAGACAATGAATTGGAATTTATTTCAGAATATTTGTCTGTTCTAAAACCAATTGCAGCAGCCCTCAACAAATTACAGGCAGAGAAAGAATGCTACTACGGTTGTCTTCTTCCAACAGTCCTAGTGACTCAAGATTCCCTCGCAAGATTGGAGCCTATCCAACCAAACGACCTGCGCTTGAGACACTGCATGCCATTACTGGCAGCAGTCGTCTCTGGCTTCAATGCCAGATTTGGTCATTTTTTGTCGTTGAGCCCCGAGGTAACTGATGCCGTTTTGGCCTCAGTATCTCATCCGTATTTCAAACTTAGATGGATATCATTGTTGCGAGGGCCTAATTTCGGCGATCATGAAGCAATCAAGTCTCAAGTAAAAGACAAGCTGCAAATGGCTGTAAGAAATTGTAATTCTGACAGCAGTGGTAATAGTTCGGTGAACTCAGACTCATCATCTGAAGACGATTTCTTCAGAACTATGACGGCTCATTCTCTGCTCCTAACAACAAGGAAGACTTGGAAGTCCTCAATTATTTGCAGGACACCAGTAAGGCACTCGACTCTTTAGATAGGTATCCTGCTATAAAGAAGATCTTCAAGGTATAACACCACGCTACTTCCTCTGCACCAGTGGAACGGTTGTTTTCGTTTGCTGGCATGGTTCATAGCCCCAAACGAAGTCGTCTCTCGGATGGTAACTTTGAACAATTGGTTTTGCTGAAAGCAAATGTTTACAGCGGTTGAACATTAAATTAACACTCTTAACTTGCGGTTTTTACCCTTATATTGTCAGTAATTGCGTACTGCAGTAAAACTGTAAAATTAAATTCTATGTAAAAAATGTTTACTTATATATGCTGACCATTCATTGATATGGGTTATGGACCTGGTGAAATGAGAATTGAGAAAAATAGAACTAAAAACTATATGTAGGTCATTTAATAGTTTTTTCTTTGCTGATAAGTTCGATAATACTAAGTTTTAAGTTTACCACCTGAAAAACTGAAAGGGGAATCGTCAATCCCCGTGGTTTAGATCAGGTGATGGGTAGGATGCGATGCTTGTATTGCCTCAGCCCTCAGGGAGTATTAGGAGTGATACTTTTCAGGAGTGATTAACAAAATAATTTGTTTTTGTTTACTCTACAAGAGTACAACTTTTTTCAATTCATATAAAAGTGATCTTAAAAAGTGATCTTGAAAAGTGATCTTCAAGATCACGATCTTGATCTGGATCTTCAAGATCACATTTTTCTGGTGATCTGATCTTGATCTTCAAGATCACATTTTTCTGGTGATCTGATCTTCAAGATCACCAAAGTTGGTGATCTTGCCCATCTCTGGTGGTAGCACAGGTGAAAAGACATATATAACCTTTGTTAGACTCCCCTCGCTCATACACATAGACTGGCCCTGCAAAGTCTACTCCCACTACATCAAATGGGGCAGTATAGACACACCGTTCTCTTGGAAGTGGAGCCACCTTTTCATAATAAAGCTTTGCACTCCAACGCTTACAAACCACACATTTATGCACGACCTTTTTTACTACTTGTCTAATTTTGGGAATCCAAAACTGTTGTCTGATCTCTATTATCACTTCTCTAACTCCAGCATGTAACAGCTTATGATGAGTATCCAGGATCAAAAGGTCCACAAAGTGCCCCCAGAAGGTAGCAAAATTGGATGTCTTTTCTCCTCTGGAAGCCCAGAAAACTGTAGTCTACCTCCTACTCTCAATAAATCCTGATCCAAAAACACATCCAAACCCTTGAGAGCAGAATGTGTTGGTAGAACCTGTAATGGATGGCTGGTGAGCAATTCCCTCTCTTCACCAAATTTTTCCTTCTGCACATATACCACCCAGTATTTCCTGGCTTGCTGAATCTCATTACTGTTCAGAATTCCTTCCCTTCTTGTTTCTCCCTTAATATTGTTGGTAAATCTATATACCCATGCTGTCACTCTTAACAATCTTTTCAGACTGCTAATGTCCTCAAGCCTCAATATGGGGTCCTGCTGCATAACTTGACAACTGTTCACAGCGCATTTTCTCACCTCACTCACCCATGCTTCTTCAGCCTGGCATTCTCCTACAATAGGCTGATTAGAAGGCCAGTTTTCACTTCCAAGTTTTAGCCACTCTGGCCCATTCCACCACAAACTTGACTGTGCAAGATCTTTCACAAATTCCTCGTGTTGGTAAATCAGCGGGGTTTTGGGTGCCTGGACAATGCTTCCATTGCTTGGGATCTGTGTGCGCTTGAATTTCCTCCACCCTATTGGCAACAAATGGTTTCCATTTCCTTGCCTGACTTCTTAACCAGTGCCAAACTATAGTGGAGTCTGTCCAATAATAGCTTGGAATTTCATAGAGGGCCAAAGACTTTTGCACTGTAACTGCAAGCCGACTAGCAATAACGGCACCCATCAATTCCAACCTTGGAACAGAAAGCCTTTTCAAAGGTGCTACTCTGCTCTTTGCAGCAACCAACCTGCAACTTACTTCCTCTTGCAATGCGCCTCTTATATAAATACAAGTTGCATAGGCTTCCTCACTTGCATCACAAAAGATGTGCAGCTCCAAATTGTCTGGACTATTGTTCAACTCTCCAAAGTACCATCTTGGGATTTCAATGTCTCCAAGATGTGCCAATTCTTTGAACCAATATTTCCACCTTACCACCATATGATCAGATAACTCTTGGTCCCAACCAAGTCCAATTTCCCAGAGGCTCTGAAACCAAATTTTTTACTTTATCACAAATGGAGCCAGGAATCCAAGAGGATCAAAGACCTTTGAAGCCAAACTAAGAGCTGTACGTTTTGTCCACCTTGTCTCATTCTCAGCCAGCTCTACTAAAGATTTCCCATTGAAGGTAAACAAATCATCTCCTTGCTGCCAAACAATGCCTAGCACTTTGCGTCTATTGCCCACAACTCCTTAATACCAGAATCCTCAATACTTTCTGCTGCATCAGGTACTACACAGGACTGACTCATAAACTCTTGTAATTGAGAATGATTGGTCTGCCATTTTCTAAGCTCCATGCCAGCCTCCCTCATTATAGCTCTAGCCTCCATGAATATCTGTTTAGCCATTTCTGTATTATCCACGGAACACAGCAAATCATCAACATAAAAATTTTTCCTTATGTGTTCAATAGTGTTAGGATAGACTTCAGAATATTTCTTAAAATGGTACTGCATAGTAGCTGCCAACAGAAATGGACTAGAGCTGAGGCCAAACAACACTGACTTCATTCTATATGCTTGAACCTTAGGTTCATTTTCCAACAAGTCTTTCGTATCCACCCACAGATACCTTACTGCATCTCTGTCCTCTGGTTTTAACTTTATCCGCAAAAACTTGCTTCACATCTGCAGTCAATGCTACTCTACCAAACCTGAATCTCAGTAACAAGGAAAATAAATCTGCATTTAAATTTGGCCCAGCATCCAAACAGTCATTCAAGGACACACCACCTTTGTCCTTGGCTGAGCCATCAAAAACTACCCTCAGTTTTGGTAGTTTTGTCTCGCCGTACCACTGCATGGTGTGGCAGATAATGTGCCTCCTGGCTCACCAGCTCACCTTGCACCCTTTCAGCATAGCCCTCCCTTACATAGCTTAGGATGGCCTCATTGTATTCAATTAACAACTCCTCATTTTTCTTAGCCTGTACAATGAAGTCTCCAACCTCCGATTAGCTAGCTGAAGGTTTGAACCGGGTTTGCAAGAATCCTTCCAAGGGAGGCCAACTTCATAGCAACCATCTCTAAACCCAATCCCTTTTTCAAATTGCTCTAAAACATCATTGTTCACTGTACTTGCCTGTTTGTCCTTTATGCCAATGGATTCAAGTTCCCAAAACGCTTTCAAATGCCTTTCCAAACCATGGCTGTTCTCCTCAATCTTAACAAAAAGAGCCTTAACTTCCATTTCATTGCAATAGCTACCATGTAGCATCCAGCCTAGCTTACTTTCAATAGCTACCGGGCCTTGAGATGTGCGGACAATATTACCAGTGATGAAGTCCCAATAATAGTCAGCTCCAATCAAAAGACTAATATCTTCTGTTCCTTCAAACTTATTATTGCCCAAATTAATTCCTTTAACTTGCAATTCTTGGACACATGCCATATCTAAACAAGTAGTGACTGGAGCACAAAGTTCCTCAATCTCTACAGCTTGGACCTTGATAGTGGGACTTTGCGGTAACAACCCCTTAACCAGAACTTCTACCTTCTTAAATTTGGTTCGGTTTTGAACGGAACCCCCAAACCCAGAAATTCTTAAATTTTCCCTCTTAAGTTCTTTAAACTTCAATTTTCTGGAAATTCTGGTCTTAATAAAGCTACACTGGCTACCACTATCAAACAACACTCTTACAGTAGCTTCTCCATCATTCCCAATTAATAAGGCTGCAGTTGTTTGCAATAATCCCCCTTTACTTTTACTCCCTTTCATAGCAGTGGCATGTGCCACTGATGTCTCTACTTCTGGGGTAGGCCTACTAGGAGTGTTTTCACACAATAATGGCTGATGCCTACCATGACATTTTTTGCACAAAATTTTAAACTTACAAAACCTTGCTCTGTGACCTTTCAAAAAACATTTAAAACATGCTGTGGACTTAGTTACCCTGTCCTTTCTCTCCTCAAAAGGTAAAGCCTCAGCCACCTCACATTTATATGACTTGTGGTTGCCTTCGCAAAATATGCATTCCTTGATTCCCTTTAATTTATTCTCAGAGGATGCATGTAGAGCTGACACTGTACCTGGGCTATTCCTTTTTGTAGAAACTTTGGTGCTGTGCCTGCCTTTGTCCCCTTGTTTAACATCCCACTGTGCAAACTCAATTCCCTCTCGTCTTGCTAATTCTGTGCCTAAAAGACTTAACATCTGCTGAAGGGGGATGTACACATGTTCTGTAGAGTGTCCCCTACTTAATTCAAGCAAAATTGAGCTAGGCAATTTAGACTCCAGTATAGTAACCAACATTATACCATACCTTTCCATTCCTACACCCAAGTTGTCCAGGGACCTAGTTCTAACTTCAAATTCATCATATAACTGCCGTAACTCCTTGACACTATTAGGATTATTAACAGGAGGTATAGCTAAAAGTTCACGGAGGTGGCTTTTAATTAAGATCTCTGGCTTACCAAACCGTTTCTTTAATATATCCCAAGCCACATTATAATTAGCCTCTGTTAATGCTAATCCTGCTATTGTCTTTGCTGCCTCCCCTTCCAAGAGGGACTGCAAATAATTAAACTTCTCCACGCACTTAACACTTGACTAGAATGAACTGCTGATTGAAAACTGTCTGCCCATCCTTGCCATTCCTGAATACTCCCAGAAAATGTTTTGAGTACAAGCCTCGGTAATTGAACTGCAGATCTGTTAACCTTAACTTCACAAACATCATTTGTTGAGTGTTGTGTTTCATTATTAGACCTGGTCTCTAACTGTAATGAGCTGCTAAACTCTTTTGCTCGGTGGCCTACTTTAATTATATCATCAATAATCTCTTCAAAGTAAATTATGTTATTTTCTATTTCATCCTCTTCTATAAGAGCCTCAATTTTAACATTTACTTCACTTAGAGCAACCTTTTTAGTTTCTAATATGGAAAGCTGCGCAGTCACTAATCTTAAATCCTCTTGCTCTATGGCAGAATCTATAGTGGCAATGACCTTTGTAATTAGACCTTTGTAGGCGCTTCTCCTTTTTTTAAACTTGTTCAATTCAGATGCACTCATCTTCAATGCAAACAACAATTGGGCTCAATGCCAAATGAGCTGAATTGGCAGAAATACTTAACCAAACTGATCAAACGTAAATTTTGCTTTTTTCAAATAAACTGAATTGCTGGGTGGGGTACTAACCAACCACCAGTATGGAATACCAATTTTCCACCCAAGTAACTGGCACCGAAGTCTGCAACCTTCGCCTACGAATAATAAACCAAAATTAACCAAACCGGTAAAATGTAGGCCAAAACAACGACAGACGAGTGGCCAAGTTTCGCAATTGGGCGACCAAACTTTCTACCCTGGGACCTTAATCAATAATGCTCAACCCGTCTAGGCCTAACTTGGGCTACAATTTGCACAATCAGAACTTTGCCGAAAAATAGTCACTGACTCAGTCTTGGGCTAGAATCCGGTTCTGAAGGACCAATGTATATTTATTTATTTGTTCAAAATCCCAGCTGAGCCGTGAACGGCCAAATTCTAAAGGGCCAGTTCTACCTACAGCCCAAGTTAAGCTAAAATTAAAACTTACGGACTTGAGATCCTATTAGGTCCTACCTCAGGGTTGCTGACTCGATGTGGGCCTACCTTAGGCCTTGTTGTATGAATTTAAGATAAAACAAAAGGGTACTATTTATGGTCTTCTTTCTCAACCTTGCAACAACAACGCAACCTGGACTATTGCACGATGCAACAATCTTGTATCTAAACAACCAAACTGAATTGCAAGAGAGCTCTCTATCAGACCACACCCTGTACGTACGACATCCCACAAACGAGTAGAAAGGACGCGCAGCGCCCCAAAATGATGCCACCGAGCTCAAACAATGAGCCTCTAAATTAAGTGAATTTTTCACTAACCTTACAATTATGAGATGGATATATATACACCTTAACTTAATATATACAAGCAATGCTGCATCAATCAGCTTAGTCATCATATCGCCTTGGGACAACAATGGTTCTTCCTCTTCTAGATTTTCTAACATTCTTTAAGGGGAGCACACAGTACCAGACTTTCTGCACATTCTCATTCCTTTTCTGTCCAACTCTCTAATTCAGGGACTAATCGGTATTCTCAATCTTTCATCTACTCAACCGGTGAACTCTGAAACAATCTTCCTCAGCCCATCTTTCTCCTGTCTTTGACCTCCAATTTTTCAAACGCAGTGTCCAGGCATCTCGAAAACCTTGATCCTTGATTTTGGCTCTCATTTTTCTCTATTGGAGGAAAGGGGCACATTTTTGCAGCCGTTCGCCCTGGGTCCCTTCTTCTTGCATAAAAAACATATATATATATATATATATATGGGAATGAACTCATATATATATATATATATATATATATATATATGAATAGAAACGACGTAAATAAGGAGCGTGGTCATTGCAGTTAAATGCATATATATATATAATATATATATATATATATATATATATATATTGTGCATATTCGAGACAGTAGTTCAAGTGCAAGAAGGAAGAAAGTATTCCCTGCTTATATGGATTCCTTGTAAATATAAAGTGTATCAATAAACTCAATTCGGCACACAGTAAACAAAATTTACAGTTGGATTATTTTTCAAATTTACTTCAGATTAGTAAACCATATTCACACAAACTATGTCGCTTAATTCAAACAGGAAATAATTTTTTTTATTATTTCTCTTTCGAAAAACAAATAATTTAAAGAAATGCACTTCCATAAAGAAGAAATTTAGAAGTATAAAATGAGGTTTCTCTGTCTCTGTCTGTCTGTCTGTCACTCACTCACACACACACACACACACACACACACACTAGAATTTTTCGAATCAATCCTTCCAAATAAACTCCTGTAATTTGGTGTGCTGAGAAATGTGTGTTCTTTTGGGGAATAATTTGTGATCAATTCATAATATAACTTACGTCCAACCTCTTTTGTGTAGGTTTGAAGAAGAGAATTCTAAATGGGTTTTAAAATGGAAACCTCGCTTTTGATAATCTTTTCAAACGTTTCACGCGAAACTGCGTATTTTCACGTTACAGAGAAAATAATTTGATTTATAAAGTAAAATGTCTTCACTCGTTACGGTTTGTATATTTTGGATATTTTTAAGAAGTCTCGCTGTAACAGCTACCACAAGAAATTAAATTTAAACATAAATGAAATATATATTTCAAGCATGTTACCTTAATGAACCCAAGCAGTTAAACACAGACACTAGAATTTCAACCATAAATAAGACGACGTTCTATTTATTTAATATTATTTATTTTATCTGTGATAACTCTGAACGTAATCATAGATATTGTTACGCAACACAAACATCTTGTTAAAAACACACGGGAAAATATATTGTTGTGAAATGTTTGTGATTTTTGTGTAAATGCGTGTGACTACAAAAAAGTATTGTTTTTAATGAATATATGGATGTATTTTTACATTTTACATTTACTCAATCTTTCATAATGTTTTTATGTATTTTTCTTTTAATTCTGATTTTATATTTAAGTATTTTACATCATTATTTCGGTAGCTCAGTGGTTACGGTGGCGGACTCCGGGTGGTGTGGCGCTGGTTCGCTCTCGGCCGCTGGCATAGGTTGGAACTGAGTTGGGCGCTTGCGCTGTTTCTCTCCGGCGCAGGTGACCCTTGGGCGGCACACTCACCCACACGTCGTGGGGAAATGAAGATCTTTGGATGTTACATTTTTATTTTTACGATATTTAGATTATTCATTATCACGTAATATTGAGTCCCCGATGACCATGTTAGTTTAGTCGGTCCTTCAAGGGAAATGAATCTCCTCCATCACTAACATTATTACTAATACAGTAAATACACTATACAGTGAACAAAAAAAGTATTTGAACACACTAAATTTATTAAATAAATTACAACATGAGGCTACGATCTTTAGGAGGCCTAAAATAAATAATTACATACCTCATGGTGAACTAGTAGGTGTATTTTAAGGTTTATAGAATCAAACCCACAAAAGTTATGTTAAAATAATATAAATGCGAATGCAAAAAATGTATTTGAACGGAACAAAAAAAGTATTTGAACACACTAAATTTATTAAATAAATTGAATGCACTGCATACTGTACACAAACTTTAATATTTCGTATGAAGCCCTTTTGCATCTATCACAGCCTGGAGTCTTCGTGGCATGGATTCTACCAAACGTTTCGTCGTTTCAGTCCCTATTTCGGCCCATTCCTCTTGTAGGACAGTCTGTAGATCTGCTTTACTTGAAAATTTACGTTTTCTTACTTTAGATTCCAAAATACTCCATAGATTTTCGATTGGATTCAGATCCGGGGATTGGGGTGGGGTTATAAGTCTCCGACGGGCGTTGTAGAGTAACCATTCTGTAGTTATTCGAGCAGTGTGTTTGGGGTCGTTATCCTGTTGGAATACATAGGACTCCCTTAGCCCCAGTTTGTCAACACTTTCCAACAAATTATCACGCAAAATATTAATATACTTCCGAGCATCCATTGTTCCATTTATAAAGGTTAACTTTCCAACACCTTTCGAGGCCATGCAACCCCACACCATTACATGGCCGCCTCCATGTTTAACAGTAGCTCTAGTGTTCTTACGATCTAAGGCAGTATTCTTCTTTCTCCAAACGGTTTTGCGGCCATCACTTCCAAACAGATTGAACTTGCTCTCGTCGCTGAACACAATGCAATTCCAGAATTCGTTCGGCATGTCGAGATGTTTCCTTGCAAAGTCGAGTCTTTTCTGTCTATTCGCTTCACTGATGTAGGGCTTTCTTCTTGGAGTTCTTCTCTGAATGCGGCCTTGTGCAAATAATTTCTCACAGTCTGAGGTGTAACAACTGTCCCGGATGTTGATGCAAGATCCGTTGATAAAGTTTGGCTACTAACGAAGGGATTTTTCTTCACTTCTCGGCAGAGTAGCCGTCTATCCCTGGCAGTGAGCGACTTGGGTCGTCCAGATCGACGTCTATTTTCAGTTGAACCAGTCGAAATCTTCTTGTTTACTACATAATACACTGTAGAAGGGTTTAATTTAAGTAGTTTCGCAATTTCACGGTAGCTGTGTCCTTCATTTCGTAGAAACACTATGTTTTCGCGGACAGTTAACGACAATTCTGTTTTCTTGGGAGACATTGCACTTCGATGTGTATCAGAGGTATCCCAGCACTCAAATGACGTGTAGGATTGAGTATTACTCATATTGGTTCGGGTGATAGTTTGTTGGACTTGATCTAATGTTTGTAGGAGTATTGTCTTACTGCTTGTGTGGGACCGAGTAAAGCCGTTCAAATACATTTTTTGTATTCGCATTTATATTATTTTAACATAACTTTTGTGGGTTTGATTCTATAAACCTTAAAATACACCTACTTCTTCACCATGCGGTATGTAATTATTTATTTTAGGCCTCATAAAGATCGTAGCCTCATGTTGTAATTTATTTAATAAATTTAGTGTGTTCAAATAATTTTTTTGTTCACTGTATATACATATATACATATATATATATCCTTTGGCCATAGTTTTGTTCAATATATTATGATATACTCTTTATTATTGTAAAAATGTTGTAAATATCAATTTACTGATATCAGTAAATAGGTGTAATCCCTTTGTATTTATTTACCATTTACATACAGATAAGAAAGTGGTTAAGTCGTTATCCAAATACATAAACATCAGCATACAAATTCAGACTGGAAACCCCTTTTCATGTTGACTTGGCCTTCACCCATGACTTCAGTTCCAAGCATCCTTATAGCAAGAACAATAGCCTTGACTATTACCTTCAAATAAATTTATACTGCAAGATATCCATGACGAGACGGAAGAATTAATGTTTTCTATATAGTTTTTCATAATAATAAGAATAATATCTTTTGCCTTGAGCCAAGTCTTCGCTTCTCATAAATTACACCAAGCATACACCCTCTATTGAACTTATTTTTTTACATTCTTATAAACTATAGGTTTTTTCTATATGTAATATGCGAGTATGGAAGTCCAAACAAAATGCCAGTGGTTGGTCAAGTAAATGAGGTTCCATTCTTTCATAATACAATTTTCACTGGTCCTGGTATTCTGGTAACAGAATAAGTTGGTTACTGTGAAAAGAACCATTATTCTTTCAAAATGTAAAAGTAAAGCTGTTATTCATAGATTTGTTTAAATTATTGCCTTGTATCACTTGTATATTTTTTCTTTTCAGAAATTACCCGAATTCTGAAATTGCTGAAAATGAATCGAGGGGAAGGCGAAGGGAATTTCCTTGCGAAATGAGCCATATTTCAACGCTTAAAAAAACTCACTCCGAAAGCTGTTTATTATGTAACATGGAGAAGCCATTTTATGAAACTACAGAGCTTTTCCACGAGCAAGATGTACTTCGTGATATGATAAAACAATACTTAAGATATTCAAAAGCTAAACGATACTATGATTTTAATCGTTTCGACGACCTTGAAAATTTTATGGATATTAAAGAGGCTTTATATAGTTTAGATTCTTTGGGTTATGTACCTAATCCATCCTCAGATATTGCTGAAAATATAAGATTGACACTGATAAGAATCCTTTACAAGGAAATTGTTTTTAGAAAGAATCTATTAGAACGTTTGACATTCAGGAACGAAGCTTCGATAGGAATTCTGAATTCTGTTTAGATGATTTGGAATGTTCTTCTAGAGACTCTCGAAAGGAAATGGATGCAGGAATTTCAGTCGAGAGAGAGGAAGAAACAAGCTTTAAAAGCTTCGGGTGTGAAATAACTACAAACCAATACGATATCCCCGAACGAAACAGAAGTGGAACTTCACATAATGAATTGGCACTTACATTGAATGAAAATTTAGATTGGGACAAAATAGAAACCCTCGAAAATTGGAATGCAGATCCCAACAAAGAAGTGAGAGAAATGGAAAATGTTTCTTCAAACAAATATCTTGCAGAGAGTGATTCCTCTGATGACCACAGACAGTCAAATGATGTGCCTTTACCATTTTTTAATAACCCCTTGCTAGGCGTCTGTAGAAACGGCATCAGAGTTGGTATTCCAGGATGCCTGGAAGCTAATTTTGGCAAGCAAATAAGTGTATCTTTATTAGGTGAAAGGGTCCTCTCATTATTTCAGAGTTCCTGAACAATTTACTGAAGAGCTTAAATGTCTCTAAAACTATTCTATGAAGTTATCAGAGTAAAGGATTCTTTCATTTTTACCAATTCATAATATAAATAATCCCAAGAATGGGTCAAATTTTAGGTCAAAAAGAATTTTTTTTAAGTTATCTAACGAATTAATTAATACATACTATATGAAGAGTAACTTTCATTTCACTTGTACATACCTGTACTGTATACGTAGGTTAATGTTAAGTAAAACTTAACTACTCCAATCATAAGTTCTGCGTGGTGAAAACATTTTCCGACCATCAAAACTAGAAAGTTCAGCTCCGATAGTGAGACCATAAGGGCAAAGGACAAACCAGTATGCGAAAGACTCTAATTCTTCCTTATCTTATTTGATAATCTGACCAACCACGAGCAAACGACATGGGCAGCAACAACAAAAAGGAAATAAAAAGGATCGAACACAATTTTTCCCAGTATAGTATTCTGCAAGCATGTCATTTTCGGATTTTCAAAGTTTGGAATAAGTGCAGTTTCACTTCACAAAAGTAATTTCAATCAGTATACAAACCCCTTTCAGTAGGCTATCTTATTTTTTTGCATTTAAATTCAGATTAACACTTCATATGTGACAGTTCTGCTAGTCCCTTTACTCGTGAAGTAATATTAAAGGGATAGGTAAGGAAGGTTTTGCGCAATCCTTAATTCCCAAATACTAGGCTGGAATATTTTCTAGATCACCTGAAGATCCGTCACCTCAACCTTTTTTAGTTAGCTTTATAAGGCTAACTAACGAAAATATCACGACTTAACCTAACTAATCGTTATGTCAACTGTACGCCCTTGATGATTGGTTAGGTTAGGTCGTGATATTTTCGTTAGTTAGCCTTATAAAGCTAACTAAAAAAGGCTGGGGTGACGGATCTTCAGGTGATCCTATTTTCTATATACATAGACCCAGTCTAGTATTAGATAATCGTTTTTCCCGTTCAATGAAGCCTTCTCTGAACTAATTTTCAGTCTCGTGTGTGACACAATTTAAATAAAAATTGGGCAAATGAGGACTTAACTAATCGTTCATTCTGAGGCTAAATAAATAATTTGTTAACAAATTTTATTTTACACTTTTTACAATGCAATCTAATATTTTTTCACTCAATTTCTACACATTGTTTTGATATTTCATTATATTTTGCGGACTAATAACTTAATAAATACATACTTGGAAGATGATTTCATTTAAAATCCTGATGAATAATTTGAGTTAATTTAATTACTTTAATAAACAACCAGTTTTAAAGCAAGGAGACCTAATAACTAAACCGAACATAAATTCTGTTTCATAATAAGTTTCTTTAATCTTCAGCTGCGAAAACTGCATAATTAATCGTATGTTTATCAAAATGCTCTATCATTTTTTCAGACACTTTTTTTCCTTTTTTTGTGATGCATGGTCGAACAGACAGAGGCTGTATTTAACATTTTAATAGTATGAAGTACAAAAAGAATAATTGAAGATCACTTAAAAGACAAAGAAAAATGAGTACAAAAAATATAAAGAATAGTTTTGAAATTTGCAATAAGTTTTAAAGTGTAAGATTTCCCTCATCGCTGCATTACTTGGGTTACCTTTTCAAGGCCAATTATAGTATCCATTAAAGGCCTAAAAATTTCTACAGGCAGCTTACCTACCGTCTTATCCATATAACGATAATATAATAGCTAGCAAATTAACCCTCCCATAACACTAAGCATTTCTGAACACTTCAAGGGGTGTTAGTTGGTTCAATTTGGCTGGTCAGCTAGATGGCAGTTGCGAAAGTGCTATAAAAAGCTGGTTGAGACGCCAAACTGCAACCCGTTGTAAGGCCTGTCTCCCCGCTGCAGAAGTAGGGGAATGCAGTAGTTTAATTCTACCCTCGCGAACCCTCCTAAATTCATCGCCAATCCCGCACCGTAAGATAGTCTCATATCTTTAATCAGAGTCTCCAGGTTCACTTTGTAGTCATCGGCTGTCGAAAGAAATAATAAAGTATTCACTTTCCTACACACAGTATACACAATATTTCAAAGCCAAAGGACACGATCACTGTACGCTTGATCTGTTATGACCACATTTACAGACAAAATGAACATATCATATATATATATACAAAAAGCAACTAAATCCCGTAATCTTCCGACACACCTCCCTTCCTATTTCTGGGACACCTACTCAGTAAGAAATCTCCGATGTTTCCCGTGTTGACGAAAGCGTGAAGTCTGAACTTATCACTAAATGATCCACCTCGTTCTAGCAATGGCAGAGGGCAGAAAAAGTGAAGTGCGGCCGCCCAGTACATCTTCAAATCAAATGAATTAATTAAAATTTTAGGAACTATTTTTTTTTATTTTCATACCCTTCGTGGAGATATAACGGTTAGAAATTTTTCTGCTAATTAAAACAGACAACAAGGAGGAGAAAGAAGACTAGTTTAGCATTCTTTTAAAACTCTTTAATACCTACCTTAATAAGCAAATGTAATGGAGTTGTTTAACCTCCCTTATAACATCTAAGGTCATATAACGTTGGGGGGAGGAAGGACCTACAACTTCATGTGGGATCCGAACAAGGGATTCGCTACCACCTTAATAAGTAAAGGTGGTTTAAACTCACAGAGCTAACCACCTGAAACCTGGATTTAAAACTGCTTTTATTTCATTCTACACGGACTAAACACGAAATTTATACGGTACGAATCCAATACTTGGGAAAATCTTCAGTATTTAAAATTACAATACCACTCTAATTCGTCTTTAACTTTGACAAGAGAATTGGAGGAAAGTTTATCAAACAAATTTATTTCACGTAGGTTTAAATCTCTTGTGTATGAATAGTCTGAATGGGAAAAGTGGGTTATTTATCCAAAGCATTCCATGCTGCACTGTATTAACCCTTTAACTGCTCCTATCCAGTATATCGATTTTCATATACTTCAACTTCCTGTGGTGCTCTGATTGAGTATAGTACTTGATTTGGGTTTTCTGTCTATCACTAAAACCCAGCACACTGATTCAGTGATGGCATTGAAATGGAGCAGTTAAAGGTAAAGCACTAAAGGCTATTTCTTTTCATCCAATAAATAAACCAACTAGAAATTCATCTAGGCATCCGAGCAGACTGAATTTTGAATTTAACCTTAACTTTGAACAATGAAGATGAATTTTGACTTTGACTACGAATTTGGAAATTTACATTTTGAATTTTGTCTCTGACTAATGAACTTAAACTTTGACCTTTCAGTACTTGATTTTAATTTTTATTTTTCCTTTGTATTTTTTTATGTTTTAATTTAAATTTATTTAAATCTGAAGTGAAAATTCTTAGTCAAAGTCGATAAAAAAATGAGAGAAAAGATTTAATTTCAACTACTGGCCCGCATGAACAAAGTCTCTGCACCCAAGATACAACTTTTGAATACTGAAAAATGCGTTACCTTCAATTTTCGAAAAAATTGCAGCCTAAGTTCCACATCAATACTATTTTCATTAAATAACAGAACTGAGAATAATCTGTTAATTGTTTGACAGCCTTTATACTTGACCAGCAAAGCTGAAAACCTTAAGATCTCAAAATATGGGGAAGGCTAAATTGCAAAACGTCTGTAAACTTAATTTGCTTGAAAGGTACAGGTAACAGCTAGAAAGCTAATTTACCCCCGCTGTAGGAGTGAGTGTGCGCCGAGGGTCACCTCTAGTCCAAGCATTACAGGGTAAGCGGCCAACCCAACGAAACCCAAGAGCCCAGCAGGTGGGAGCGAATCAGAGCCTAGCCGCTCAGAGTCTGCCACCGTAACCACTGAGGTACCGGGTGCCTTTCAATTGCATAATCTTTCAGAAAACGCAAAAATTAGAATGGTAAAGGAAATATTGAATACACTTAAGAAACGTTTACGACACAACAACGACGTAAAACTTAAAAGTTCACCTTCGGTAGGATCAAAACCAAAACTATGAATATGAACAAACCTTAGCCCCAAGCGCGAACCCATCAGAATGAGGTCCAATCCCTCCCATTTCGAACCCTCTAATCGTGGTAGGCCCTCCGAGGAGAAATCTGTCAGTGATGCAGTGAGTCTTGGTGTTTCGTAGAGGATGCATGTGACCTGCCTGAAGTGTTCCTTGTACTACCTGAGAGAGAGATATTTTAAAGGAATATATAAGTGAGGGGAAAATAAATAGAGTGAAAATTAAGTACGAATTAATTTTTTCTTTCTTGTCAAAAACAAAAGCAAGATACATTAAAAGTTGACCAGTAAATCAATTCTTTTGAAGTGACTGCCAATTGGAAGTGATAGAGGGAAGAATAAGCCGTCTTTTCAAACAGAAAACGCATTTTGTCGATTATCCCCCTCCCCCGTTGCACTACTCGTATAATAGATTGAATTTCTGGGTCGAGAATTTACTCGATTCAAAGATTTGAGCTTAATTCTACTACAAAAATTAAATAAATATATCTCACCATACTTTTCATCAAGGGAAGATTAACTTGTAAATCGAGTTCATTTTTAAGGAAACCAACATCACCACCTAAGCCCGCCAATTCAGTCTGGAAAAGAAAGTGCAAGTATGAAAAAATAAACTATCACCATTTCACATTAAAACACATTTCGTACAGAAATTCTCCATCTGTACAATCACTCATTTTATGATTTTTTCTTTCTATCTTTAAAACTCAAATTCTTTGAACTCATATTGAGAAAAAGAATTGATTCTGCTCTATCATTCTATTCTTTCCTTTTAAATTCTTAGCAACCTTACCTTACCTTACAAAGGTTTCGCGCGATGATTTCTCATTTCGCGAAGGTCAAGCTTGTCGCCCCTCCTCTCAGAGTTGGCCTGGTGAAGTAGTGAGTTGGATTCTTGCGCTCTCCACCTCACATAGCCAGGTACGCCCGGCTCATCGGGGATTGTTCTGAGCCAGGCGTCTAGTCTTCTTTTGAAGATTTCCACTGCAACTCCTTTCGTGTTTTTTAGGTCTTTGGGCAACTGATTAAACAGTTTTGGTCCTCTCACTACAAAAACTATTTTCTTTCAGGGTTAAGGATGTTCCCTGTCTCGCCTTCAATTTGGGAATACGACACAGTCTACCGTTTCTACTTTCCACCGTTGTTTGGGGAGTTATAGGGTTCAGAGTAAGATTAGGGACTAGTTTCTCCATTATTTTCCAAATGTAAATAATGGTGTATCTCTCTTCTCCTTTCCAGTGAATTAGGTCTAGTTCGCGTAACCTTTCCCAGTAATTTAGTTCTATGCACCCATTGATCTTGGCTGTGAAGCTTCTCTGGATCCCTTCCAGCTGTCTAATGTCTTCTTTTTTGTATGGGGATGTTAGGACCGAGCAGTATTCCAATTTCGGTATCATCAGGGTTTTCAGTAGAGGAATCATTACATTCCTATCCCTTCGTTTAAAGGTTCTCTATATCCGACCCGTTATTCTCTTTGCTCTGTTTACTGCTCTCTTATTTTGTGTTTCAAATTTCGCATCATCTGTCATTACAACCCCTAAATCTTTTGCTCTGGAATTTCTCTGAATTTCCTGTCCATTTGGGGTATAATATTCCATGAATTTTAGGTCTTCTCTTTTTTCCGTACCGTAATAGCTGAAATTTCTCGGTGTTAAACTTCATATTGTTGTCTTCCGTCCACTTGTAGATTCTGTTTATGTCGGTTTGTAGAGATCCTGTCTTCTGGGTTTCTCATTTTTCTACTGATCTTTGTGTCATCCGCAAAGGATGTTACTGTGCTGTCTCTGGTAACGTCCTCATCTATGTCTGTTAGCATGATTATGAAGAGTAGTGGAGTTAATACTGTTCCTTGTGGTACTGAGTTGAAGACCTCTGATTCTGAAGAAGATACTCCTTGTACTGTAACGACTTGCCGCCGCTCACTAAGGAAATTATATATCCATTTCCCTACTTTTCCTGTTATTCCCATATATTTCAGTTTATGTATTATGATTCCGTGGTCACACTTGTCGAACGCTTTAGCAAAGTCTGTGTATAGTACATCATAGTTTTCATTACTTTCAAGTGAATAAATAATGTTGTTGTAGTGTTCCATTAGTCGTGATAGGCATGATCTGCCTGACCGAAACCCGTGTTGGTTATCATTTAATTTTTTCAGTTTCCAAAAAGTCATAGATTTTCTGTGTCACTATTTTTTCAAATATTTTAGTGAGATGGGATGTAAGCGATACTGGCCTATACTTTTTGGCCTCAGATCGATCTCCTCCTTTATATATTGGGACTATGTTCGCGCTCTTCAGGATGCACCGGTATTTCTCCCGTGTCTAGTGATCGTCTCCATATCCAGTATAGGGGCTCAGCGATTGCATTCTTGCAGTTTTTGATCAGTGTGGCATTTCATTTATCCGGTCCTGCCGCTAAGTGTGTTTTTAGTTTCCCTATGGCTTGTGTAATATCATCCGTCGTGAAGTCGAAATCCGTTATACTTTCCCCTTGTGGTTCTTCTTCAAAGAACGCGTTTCTATCGCATATCAATTTGTCAGTTTTTGGGATACTGAAAGATGATTCGTACCGAGCTCTTAATATTTCAGATACTTCTGTTAGATCATCAGATAAAGCACTGTTCTCATTTTTTAAAAGTCCGATAGTCGCATGGTTTTTCCGACTTTCTTTTTGCGAAATTATAGAAGTACTTTGAGTTAGCCTTTATCGCTTCTATAGCGTCGTCGTCGTCTTTTTCTGTATGCTTCTCGATTAGTTCCTGTATGACGACATCGATACTTTGCAGTTTATCATTTAATATTTTCCTGATGTCTAGCTCTTTAATAACCCTCCTAATATATACACTCACTTTAGTTGCGAGAAACTTAAAACACTTGCTTAGATTAGACTAAGAAGTCTAGTGTGTTTCATGCTATCCTTCATTTTCCACTGTCCTCTAATGTGGAATTAAGTACATGAAATACGTGTGAATAAAATCTGAAGCTATTCTTTTTCCTACTTTTCTATAAATCTTTTTTCACAACAATTTTGTGTCAGCAGTGACTACTACTACTACTACTACTACTACTACTACTACTACTACTATTCTTCTGTGAAAACTTTCCACGTTTATAAGTACGAGTGTTTTCAGTATTCTTTATTTTCATTTGCTTTTTATATTTTTTTTATTTTCTCATTCTTCCTTGGGCTAACCTAGAATAGACCTTAGGGTCTTTGTTACCTTATAATTATTTCAACAGTTATCCTTACAGTATACGTTGTAACTAAATATAGACTAGGTAATATAAAGAAAATAGTTTGATTAACTAATGCTGAATGCGAAGTTGTTTCGTATAACTATAGAAACGTAAAGAAAATTATACACTAAAGGAGGACTAAACTTGCCTTCACAATAATAGAAATTCCGTCTGTGGGAAGACGGTCTCGTCACGTTTATCTAGGGACAGTTCGTGTCTCAAGGCCGACTTCAAAGAGTGTCCCGCTTGTTCCCTGATAGCAAAGGCGGTCGATCTTGACAGGCAACTTAAATGGCGCCACGCACCGTCTAAGATTAATTTTTGTTGAACCTGAAGCATCAGTTTATAGGCACGGTAGTAAGTTATATAATGCAATAAATAATCAGCCAACAGGCACCTTCTCCGATTCCTGTATCAATAGGTTAAATTATATTCAGTTGCTTGTAACTTCGAAAAAGGTTAATGCCAAGCTTTATATACGAAATCTTGAATGGCCATTAAATATCCAAATCAATTGAAAAAACAATTATAAAACCCTTAATGAATATCTTAACACTTAAACGAGCAAAAAATTTAAAAAACAACTCCATATACTTTTATATGTTTTAAGGGACCTTAATTTTCCGAAGGAGAAAAGGTGATACATAAGCAAACGTACGCCTGGAGAAGAAACAAATCCCAGAGAGAGGAGAAGACCTCTATCTATTTCTTTATACCCTGACCATGGAGCTTCCGATGCCTGCTGATAAACACTCGTTGAAAATCTGCCCAAAAGAACAAGCTCGAAATTAGTTTGAAAAAAGTATGAAGCAAGGTAACAAGAGCTTGCGAAAGGCAGGCAGATAATATGATCTCCATGAAAAGTCGCACGGGCAACACTGTTTTAGACATTCTAAATAAGTAACTATTTTTTTATAATTTCTGAAACATGAAACTGGCGAATTAATCAGACTTCGATTATTTCAATCAATTTATTCGATATTTTCCGGTTATTTCAATCAATTTATTCGATATTTTCCGACACATTCTTGAAGCTTGGATACCGTATACCCATCTTACAAAGGATTTTAGAAATAATAATCAGTGAAATTTTGATTTAGTATTTAAAATTAGACATACCAATCTAACCTTTCTTTGTATGTTTTATTCAAACAATTTCTGTTACTTTTTTAAAATTACCTCAAGTTACTAAGATTTGCAAAATTTATTAAATGGTAAGCTTTCACCACATAACAGACCTATAACGAGGAATTTTTCAAAGAACAAAAATTCCTTTAGGATGAAATAACCTGATGTACCATCGGTTACTAAAGTCGGGAAACACTGGGCCGGAAGGTAGGTGCGGGCACATTGTATCTCGATTTTGGCAACAGATTGTACAGTCAATTCAAGAAGTACTGTTATGAAGCAATGTTTCTTCTCAACATTTAATTTAAGAAACGTGAAAAATAAAAAAAAACTTACTTCAAACTGTAATAAAAATATATCATACAGTAAAAAATAGCCTGTACTTTAATTAAAAGTAAATAATCGACTTCTCTATTAAACCTAACAGTACTTTTATTGGTTACAGAACGAAGCTCAAACGTCAGTTTTATCCCAAAAATATTATATAAAATCTTACTACGTTACATTCTGCACCATAATCTCATCTTTTTCACACCTTTCAGCTTCGTCATATTTTAATTACAAATTTCGCATCAATTCCAAACCTATATATAATAAATTGGGGCAAGCAAACTATTTATGAAGTTAGCAAAGTTAGCGCGTGGGTTACAGTAAAATTTAAAATAGCTTATCAGTTCTTCATATGTAAAAGATACAAAAACAACATACTAAACGCTCAAGTTGTAATTCATTCATTCATCGTAATTTTCAGTTAGTTTTATTTACAAGTTAATCAAATGAAGAGTGCGAACTAAGTGCATTAGGACAAATTTATAATTAAATTAGTGGAAAATAAATCATGTTATCTTTATGGCTGATATTCATCCACTCACGATTTAATTTTCTATTTCTACACGAGTGAGGAATTATTATTCCAAATCATTATTTATAGAAAAAAAATATTGACTATTATAACCTTTGGTTAGCTTCCGCCCGAATTGCTCATTCTGACGAAGGTCAAGCTTTTCACTCCACCTTAGACCTACAGTTTAACGTTGAATCCGAACCACGCCCCACCAGCAGCCCAGCGTCTTAACCACTAGGCCACCCAGGGTACCCATTTATCTACCAACCACTTTCTTTATTGTGTGGAAGGATGAACAGCTGGGTTTTGCTGCGCGCCGGCTGCCGTCACCGGGTCTCGAACCCGTGGCCGATGGATTTGTAGTCAGCGACGCTAACCACTACACCACCCGAGGTGCCATATATATTTAATATAGGCTACGAGCAAGTTTTTCCAACCTAGCTAGTTTTTCTTTAAATGATGTTAAAATACTTCCAAAAGCCAAGAATGTCCTGCAACTTACTCTGTCGCGGCTTCGTTATGAAAGGGTTTTCGAAATGTGGTGTAGAAGGAGGATGTTCTTTTCGTGCCGTACGAGTACTCTGCGCTCAAGTCTTCTCCTCTACCGAAAATATTTCTCAACGTTCCTCCTGAAGTAATGGACCCCTCATTGTTCCCGACGGTTGTGTTTACTTTCGCCCCCAAAAGATTTACTTCCTTCACTTCAAAAGTTACCTGTAAAACGTTTATTACGGAAAGAATTAATGAACTGTAAAGGATACCACAGTATGTCTGAATAAAAGAATAAGTAATTCTGAATGGGTATGAGTAAATGCGTTTAAGCATCATATTTCACCATCCCTTTAAGAGATGATGAAGAAACGCGTCTTACTTCTATTCCGTCTTTCGATGCCCCTTCGCCGTCGTAAGTATCAATCAAAACGCCCACATTTTTAAAGCATCCCAGATTCTCCAATCTCATTCGCGCCTCGTGAATTCTCAAAATGACCTTACGGAAGAGAGAGAAAGTAATTAGATACTGTTAAAGTACGGCAAGGTTTTAAATGTTCTAACCTGCAGATGAGCCGAAAATGTTACTATTTTTTCTTTTCATATTTCATGATAACCAAAGGCCATCAGGCAAGATTTTCTACTTCTGTTGTATGATAGAGGGGGACTATATCATAAATTTATGCATGTTTTTTAAACATGTTTTTTAAACAAACTTTTTTTTTAAAAACTCTATTTATATATAAAACAAACATTTATAATACCTGTTTATACTAATCACATTAGTGCAATAATATGAAAATAAAAATTCCACCTAATGTGTGACTGACAGATTTCCGAGAAAGTACACACCATACGTGTAAATAATTTTTTTCTTTCTTGTAACCTGAAGAAAGTAGGAAACCCTCTCTGCCAAAATACTCCCCTCTTAAAGGCAAAACTTATTACATTTTTTTAATTCTGCTTACCCATCACCCAATACCCTTACTTTTAAATATTATTTGTTTTTATAAATATGTTTTTTAGTCCATTTTTGTCTTCTTTTTCTTTCTTTTAATCATTTGTCCCAATTTCTTTCTGCCAGCTAAGTTTCTTTCTTGTAACAATGTTACTAGGATACACGACTATTTGCACCTCTGGTACACACGTTCCCTAAAATAAACACAAGCCCTAGTCCAACCTTGGTAACAGTTTTTATTGCTAGGACCCCTTATTCTAAGAATAAGTTAGAATACCTTAAATAAAACAATCTATATCTACTCTTCCTACAGAATTTGATTTGACGCAAACCTTTATGGGAATTACCTAGCAGGAATTATTCTACTCACCAGAGCAACTGGATTACTAAGTGAATATATATAGTGTACTGTAAAGTCTTTATGAAGGAGCTCACAGATGATCCATCAATATAAGTTCTCAATCTTTACAATAACAGTAGACTAATTACTTTAAATAAAAAAATCAAGTTTCATTTTTGTTTCATGCATACTGCAGCTTATTGCTAAATATATGACTATTAAAAGAATACTTACTGTTTGGAAGTCTGCAGCAGCAAAGACATCTCTCACACTACCTATCACAATGTCCTCCTTTGTTTTACTTATTCCATCCACGTGAACTCGCTGCACTTTTGCCTGTAATAAGAAGTCACTGATTGCTTCTCTAAAATTTATACATAGCTAATATGAAAATGTAAAGAAAGCAACAAAATTGGACCAAAGATAGAGCTGTTTCTTCACAACTATCCAGATAATGATATTTAAAATTAAATTTACTCTTCAAATTAACTAGTTACCTAGTAAGCATATTTTATGATTAATAGATTATTTTAGTATGTCTATGTACAGCCATGCAACATTTCATCAAGAAGACATTCTGTTGACAAATGCCCTGCAGGTTGGGTTAGGTTAGCTCAAGTTATGTTAGGTTGAATTACATTAAAGTAATATAAGAGCCAATTCAGTACGTATGCTGTCAATGAACTATATATAAATTGGCCGTGAAAGTAAAGCCCAGTAAAACCTAAAGCTTAAGGGCCAAATTAAATAAAATAAAAAGTCCAACTGATAATTTCTTATTCTATGTTAAAATTATTGTAACATGGCAAAACTTGTACTATTGTAATATTTATTTTAAAAATACTAACTTATTGAGTGATTGGTTAAATTTAAATTTATTTTATATAACTATTAATTTTCATTAAAATTTATCATTTAATTCTAAAATCGAAAGTACAGTTTGTTATGAAATTCTGTAGGTCTTAATCAAAATATCAAAACAGGAATAAATATGGTATACGAGGGCTCAGAAGCTGCATGCCAGTTATCGAGATTGAAGAGAGCACTATATAGGCTAGCAAGTATGGTATGTTATTGTAGGCCTACATGTTATGAACATGTATTCTTTAATTATTAAGCTTGAAGCTATTGGAAATTCAACAAGACTTTAAATTTCTCTTGGTTCTAATGAAGAAGTGAAGATATTATTGTGAACAATGTTCCCTCTAAGGTGTGTGCGTGTGCGTGCACACATGTGTTGTGAAACCCGCGCACACAGCAAAATAAAATGCGCACAGGCTCAAGCGTATCATGAGTCATGACAGTAAATGAAGTAATTTCAAAAATATACCGTCACACAAGGTCTGACCATTTGCATCAACATACTCTATAGTCGCTCTTTTAAGTATTAACCCCTTCCGCCAGACTTCGCCGACGTCCGCGCAACTACGCAATACAGATTTTTTTTACTCTATGTATTTGCATTTTTTTTCTTTTATACATTAACGCATTGAATATAAACCTTCTCTTTCTTATTTTTGCGTAAAAACGAATAGTAATTATCTCATAATTCATAAAAAATAAAATAATTTTTATTTATCTTGATAGTTTATTTTAAATTGCTAAATGCTAAAAATTGTTTTGAGAAATGATAACTAAAATAGTCATTTTCAATTAATGTTATTTTTATTTTATTTCTTTATTTTGTTGAATTTTATTTTACTATTTTTTATTTTATTCATATTTTTAGAATGGATAAAATGTTTTCTTTTTAAGAATATATAATATTGTAAACAGTTTTTAATATCCATTTAATAGTACCGTAATGATCAAGCTATCACCTTATGGAAATAATATTTATTAAGTATTAATATATATATATATATATATATATATATATATATATATATATATATATATATATATATACAGGGTGTACATAAAGTCAGGATCTATTTTTGTGAAGCACTTTGAAATTATATGGAATTCAATCATAAAATGATAAAGTGGTAACATTTATTAAATAATTAAGAGTAGGATTCGACGTGACGCCCATCAGTATCCCTGCACAGCTCAAATCATTCCGCAGCATTTCTAAACACATTCTGGAGCATTTGCGGGGTTATGTTATCTGCAGCAGTTCGTATACGTAAGTTTTCAAGACTCGTAATCTTCGTCTGATAGACGTGCGATTTGATAAAGCCCCATGCAAAGAAATCTAAAGGGGTTAAATCTGGTGATCTCGCTGGCCAAGGTCTTTTGTTGCTTCCGCGTCTGATCCAGCGATTTGGAAAACGTCCATTTAGATAATCCTGAACAATTTTGGCATAGTGACAAGGAGCACCATCATGGTGATAGACGACGGGGATAGGATTGTTAGTACCGTCGTCTATCAACATGATGGTGCTCCTTGTCACTATGCCAAAATTGTTCAGGATTATCTAAATGGACGTTTTCCAAATCGCTGGATCGGACGCGGAAGCAACAGACCTTGGCCAGCGAGATCACCAGATTTAACCCCTTTAGATTTCTTTGCATGGGGCTTTATCAAATCGCACGTCTATCAGACGAAGATTACGAGTCTTGAAAACTTACGTACACGTATACGAACTGCTGAGATAACATAACCCCGCAAATGCTCCAGAATGTGTTTAGAAATGCTACGGAACGATTTGAGCTGTGCAGGGATACTGATGGGCGTCACGTCGAATCCTACTCTTAATTATTTAATAAATGTTACCACTTTATCATTTTATGATTGAATTCCATATAATTTCAAAGTGCTTCACAAAAATAGATCCTGACTTTATGTACACCCTGTATATATTTCATTTTGAAGATAATAGCGCTCAGAAAAGTTTGCACAATTTTTCACCATAAATCTAAATGTATGCACAACGAAAATTTCTTGCGCACATGGGCTAAAAAAAATTAGAGGGAACATTGATTGTGAAGTAAGCCTGAGTACTGTAATCCTAATAGTTGTTAGACTATTATGTCCAATTATTCATGCTCAGATTTTATAGCTACTTTCCAACTTAACATTAAAAGTTTAATTGCTATAGCTCAAAGCTGCTTAATTCCATGAAGCTACAAGTCCTTTACTTAAAATTACTAGCTAAGAAATAGCTTTGGTTTATTTACATAAAAATTCTTCAAAGCGGAGACCTGTAACAATAAAATAATGACAAGAGTACAGGACTGCAAACTCCTGAAAAATTTTTTATACTTACAAATTTAGAAGGGTCTAGAAGTCCTTTAGTCTCGTGGAAAGAGAAAAAATAAAAAATTTATAGAAAAAAAAAGCCTGAATCCTTAGTTTTTGAGTTAACTATAGTAACAAGTCTTTATATCAGGTGATTTTTTAAACATCTGACACTTTAAAAGGTTTATTTTTTATTAACAAATAAAAACCTGAAATTATTACTGTACCTTCTCTACACATGGGGAATTAGTCCCCTCAGTGCAAAACATGCTCTATGTGATGTCCTCTCAGCTGACAATACTTACACAATACTTTTAATAGAAGAGTCCTGTCCAACAGATTTCCTGCAGTTTATGATAAAGGAATACAGTATCATGGCTACCAATATCACCAGATCTAAACCCCTGTGACTTTTATCTGTGGGGTTATTTAAAAGATAGTGTGTTTAAATAGAATCCACACACAATAAGCAAACTGAAAGCATCAAGTGAACAAGAAATTTCTTAGATTTGGAACAGATACTCCATCCAAAGTACTACAAAATTTTATTCTTTGTATGCAGAGTTAATGGGCTGAGAGGACATCACATAGAGCATGTTTTGCACAAGAGGGCTAAATTCCCCATGTGTAGAGAAGGTACAGTCAAAATTTCATGCTTTTATTTCAGTTAATAAAAAAAAAAGCAAACTTTTTAGAGTGTCAAATGTTTAAAGTCATATGATAAATTACTTTTGAATTTACGAATAGTCATTAAATTAAATGTTTCCCACTGCTCCATTAATCTAGTGTCAATACTTAAAAAGTAAGTGGCCCTAAGCTGGTGAGTGACTGAGTATAATTCCATAATAAAATTAAGAGCCATTGCCAAATAATCTGCTAGTCAACGTAGGGTCAATCAGTGACTCAAGTCAATGGTGGAGAAAAAGCTGAAAGGTCATAATTTACTTTAGCATTTGGATATTTCTAAAAAAACAAAATCTAACCTCCACTCACTTCAGCAAGTTAGTTATACACCTAAAATCAACATGCTAAGCCTTATACCATTAGACCCTGATTTATGAACCTTTTTGTTTGTAAATATTTTTTCATTTAAGCCAAAAAGTAGCTATGGTATAAATATTTTCATAACTTGTCCCTTACTTTACACACATTTTGGGTTCCTTTCCTGATAAAAACATGTAAAAGCATTTATAGAAAAGTTACATTTTAGTACAATATATATATATATTACGATTTCTGGTGGGGCATTATGCAGATATGGGGTTATGATTATGATTATAATCACATGATTATGCTGTAATCATAATCTAATCAACTATTTTGAAATGCCATAATTACAATCAAATAATCAACATTAGGAAATGCTGTAATCAATGAGAGTTATTGATTTGATTTGAATTTTAGTTAAGTTCTGGTAACACTGCTTGCGAGTTGCTTTGACAAGTTTATGTTTCTCAAATGTAATAAGCACAGTAGTAGCAGCATACCAACTGAATCTAATTAGACTGTAGAGTTTCATTTAAATGTTAATGTGATTGACTGATTGTAGTGTTACAAGCAGATGTTACAGTTACCAGTGAAAGGTTTTGAATTAATGAAGTGTTATTTAGTATGGACCATATTATTACTTTTATGTTTTATGAATTAACAGGCATAAAATCGGACATGATAATGCATTTAACATTATCATAATGCTATGATAGTACTGAGATGAGTGTGTGCTATGTACTGATATTATTCATTGTAGATTGTACAATTATAATTCAAAATAGAGTGAATTTGATTAGTGATTTCTTGTTTTTTTTTATATCAATACAGCAAATAGGATATACATATACAAGTTGCACAAACTATACACTAATACCATACTCTTATTACTCATAACTCCATAATCATAGGTATAATCATAATGAAGCATGGTAATCATAAACAATTGTAATCAAGATTTGTTAAGCAGTGTAATCATAATTATAATCAAGATTTTTCAATGCCCATAATCATGAGTATAATCATAATCAAGATTTTTCAAGGCCCACAGTCATAATCATAATCAAAATTTTGTCAGACCTGTAATTACAACAATAATCATAATAAAATTTTGTAATCAACCCATGTCTGGCATTATGGTCCAAACAAGCTAGGGCACTTTTGTATGGTACATAGGTCCCTGCAAGTACCAGGTAGCTATTTAAAATGGAAGGAACCCAAATATCATTGGTTCCAATAGTTGGGATAGGCCTACACTGAGTTACGATTACCTTACAGCCCAGGGTATCCAGAATATTGGCACCAATGATCTACAAAAAAAGGCCCTACAATAGATAGAGCTACAGTATAGATACTGCATTATGAAACTTTAGCACTGTTATGCTGCCTACTTTTTGGGTACACATATACTTATTTATAACAGGAACTATACTGGAACATCAATGTCCCCTCCTCTATTTGACCTTGACCTTTGGTATAATGTCATGTGTTGATTTTTAATGTAACTTTTAATAATGATTATTAATAATAATTTTAAATGGAATTATGTGTAGTGTGTCAAATGTTCATATGTAATTTAATAATGATTATTTTAAATGAAACTAAATTATAAGTTACTGTTGCCATGGGAAAGAACTGACAGGTCTAAATTTTGAAATGCCCTACTTTAGGCAAACTCTCATGGGAGCTGTTAATTACCAGTGTTTGTTTGCTTAAAATGTAATTTCATGAAATAAATTTGATTAGATTTAGCTTAAGTTTTCTCCCAAAGATACAGTGTGAAAACATGTATTCATGCTTGCTTCTTCTCCATTATTATTTTTGTGCTAAATAAATAAACCAATTAAATAGAAAATTCTTTTTTCATTCAAAATGTCCCACTACACAAGCCCTGTGTTTCAAGTCAGTTCTCAGCCATGGGCTACCTTATACAGAATTCAGAATATCAGTGTATAGTAGTAGAAAAAAGAGTACAAATTAAGTAAAGTAACAAAAATAACTACATAAATAATTAATAAAACCCAATCATGACAGCAAGAACCCTGAGTCTTGTGATGATCCATGTGTATAAAGTTTTACTAATTTATGTAGAGTAATAAAAACATTATGGATGGCATAGACCTCTATTTGTGATTCTGATGTTTGGTGTGAGGACTGGAGTCTTGCTCATGACACATTGTTTTGTCATGATCCACACACGTGTGAAGTTTCATAAATTTGTGTTAAGCAGTTCAAAAGTTATAGGCCAGACATGAAAAGGTAATGAATGGACAAGGTAAATCCAGTTTGACCACTCCAAATTTATTTGGTCAGGGATATAAAAACTATATGAGTCAAATGAAATGTTTTAAATGATAAAAAAGACTAGGTATTATAGTAGAAGATTACTAGCAAGTTCAAGGAGTGAGATGATTAAAAATAAAAGATTTTGTAAGACAAAATAATTGATAGTAAGTACACTGAGTATATTAAACAAGGTGAAGCAAACGTATCATGCAGCATGCTGCAACAAAGAATCTGAATATTTACTGTAGTCTAACCTTTATGTTACCCAATTTAACTTGTAATGACTTTGCCTTTAATTCAGCTAACTTCTCTCTTATTTTTTTCAACTTCTTTTTTCTATCTCTCATTTCTTTATCTGATGACTGTAAAGTACAGGCATGTAAGAGCCTTCAGTAATCACCTTTTCATGCAGTTCAATTGCAAAATTATATAGCCTACTGACCTTTATCCCTTTATTTAACTTTCAGACTGATGTCAATCATATATAAAAATTCAACTGAATGATTCTGACAGGGTTTATCCTATTTAATAATAAGTCCTAAGCCAGAGCCTGTACAAAATACTGTACTGTATTATACTTGAGCTATAAACTGTAACTAATAGGGTCTACAATAAATGTTAGACTTTACAGTAATTTAAATGTTGGTCGGGCCAATATATGTTACCTGTTTAAAACTACTCTCATCATCTGGATAGTTGGCAAAGACTGGTACCCTATTTTCTATCAACATGCAAACATTAAATACCTAAAATTTATCACAGGCCCTATATCATATATTACTGTCATAAATACTAACAGCATATTAGAGAGAAAATTTCATGATGAATTGAGATTTATTTTAAATAGAAGGCAAGGGCAAAAGGTTATATTTTCTGCCACTCATGAAATGGTACTGGGTAGCAGGCCTATAAAGTCTGCAATATTATACTTAGTAATTTTAAAACAAACTTGTATGAATTAAATCAGAAGTTGTAGATTCTATAGACCAGGGGTGGCGAACCTTTTTACAGTCGATGCCAAAAAAAGCATGTAAACCATAAAAAAAAATTTGCGTGCCCACCAAAGTTTATATATATTACACCAAATTATAAACATTAAGTCTATTATTTTATACTCATTTTTTGGATAACAATTTCTATCCTTAGGCATGCCAGGCAAATTTGATCACAGGCTCAAATGGGCATGCGTGCCATAGGTTCACCACCACTGCTATAAACTGAAAAAGATTTAATTATTTATAGCCTAATATTTTATGCAGTAAGATACCATATTACAACCTACTTTTAATTTCTAGAAATGGGTCAAATTGATTTTATGCGATTTGATATCTTTCTATAGAAGGCTGACAGTTGGACCAACCAAAATTAAGTTCTAATAAATAAAATGATGTGGCCTAGCTAATGAATGAGTTTTATAATTTTTTACTTAATCCATGTAGGGTCTTAGACCCTAAAAAATATACCTAACTTTACAGCATGGGGTCCTATATTTTTTATTTTTTTGTATTGGGGCGTTTACCGCCATTTCCCGCTATACACTAGCGGATATCATGGCGAAGCAGAATATGAGAAAGAGAAACGGAGACGGGGGAAAGGCACTAGAAGTGGGAGGACCGCGGACGATGGGTGAGAAGTCACCTAAAGCTCAGAGAGGAGGCGAGATTGGGAGAGGAAAAGGAAAAGACGGTCAAGCAAGAAGAGAGGGCTCTCAGCGAGCATAAGACGTAAACGATCGGGGAGGGGGAAATCAGAGAGGAACGGGAAGGCGCGACGACGTACTGACGACAGGGTGGGGCATTCCACAAGGATGTGAAAGACGGTGAGGGGCGACTGGCAGGAGGCGCAACGAGGAGCCTCCTGCCGGGACATAAGATAGCCGTGCGTGAGGCGCGTATGGCCGATGCGAAGCCGCGCAAGGACGACCTCTTTGTGTCGGGAGCGTGGAAAGAGGACGCCCAATATGACAGGCGGGGGCGGATGGACCAGAGTTTATTTCCGGTGGCATCGTCCAGGACTGCTGCCATATGCGGTCGTAGAGGGACCGAAAGACCTGCACATAGTCAGAGAAGGGGAGCGGGCGGGGGAGGGGAGGCATCGAGGCGGCGGACCGGGCTGTGCGGTCAGCCGCCTCATTACCGGAAACACCGACATGGGCAGGAACCCAGCAGAAGGTGACCCGGATCCAGTGAACGGTGTGCAGGACATGGTACTCCTGTTGAATAAGGCGTACGAGGGGGTCCGGGGAATCATAGCGCTCGAGCGCTTGAAGAGCGCTCAGCGAGTCCGAAAAGATGGTACAGGAAGACCGCGAAAAACCCGATACCAGACGGAGGGCTTCCAGAAGGGCAAAGAGCTCCGCGGAAAAGATGGAGGCCTGAACCGCAGGGGGATACCCGGGAGGTAGGTGACAGCGACGGAGAGAAGACGGCGGCCACGACACCTGCAGGGGAGCGCGAGCCGTCGGTTGTAGACGGGAACATCGTCCGAGTGTACGGGAAGATGGGCCAGAAAAGACCGGAGGACGGTAGGAGGAGACTCCTTACGCAGGCCACGGAGCGCCTGGCAGCGGCAGATAGGGGTGGTCAGCCAGGGGGGCGACAGGTCGAAGGAGAACGGCAGAATAGAGGGGGGGGATCCCCAGGGACGAAAAGATGTCGGCCAGGGAGGCAGCGAAATGCCACGTGTCAGGCCGGGGTAGCGCCTGGGAGATCGCGGAGAAGAGTAGGGACCTCGGGAGGCGGCAGATGCGAAGGTAACACTTCGCCATGAGAAGGCCCCGGCGAAGGGGCAGGGGGGGTGTCCGCAGTCCACCTGAAGACTAGCGACAGGGGACGAGCGGAAGGCACCCGACGCCAGGCGAAGGCCACGGTGGAGAAGAGAATCCAGCATACGGAGTGCCGGAGAGGAGGCGGAGCTGTAGACCACACAGCCGTAGTCGATGCGGGATTGCACCAGGGAGGTGTACAGGCGCAACAGAGTACGCCTGTCCGCCCCCCAGGTCATGTGGGACAGGTGACTCAAAAGGGAGAGGGTGCGGCGAGATGATTGCCGCAACCGCCTAAGGTGTGGAACCCAACCGAAAAATTCGTCGAGGTCATACCCAGGAATCGAACGGATGGGACAAGGGGAAGAGGAGTGCCGGCAAGGGTAAGGGCGAAGGTATGCGACAGACGGAGGCGCCGAGACGGAAAAGCATACTGGAAGACTTAGAGGGTGAGAAAGCGTAGCCAACCGAGGACGCCCAGCGAACCACCGCGTTGATGGCTAGCTGGAGTCGACGTTCAGCCAAAGACGGGAGGCGGCCAGAGCAATAGATAGCCAGGTCATCGGCATAGAGGGAGCTACGAACGGAAGTAGGCAGGACCGTAGCGACTGTGTTCATCACTAGTGAGAAACACAGGACACTAAGGACACTACCTGAGGGACACCCTCCTCCAACGGAAAGCGGTCAGAGAGGGTAGAACCGATGCGGACGCGGAAAGAACGGGCGGACAAGAAGTTATAAATAAAGGAGGGGAGAAAGCCTACGAAACCCAGGGAGCGTAAGCAGTCAAAGACCGCGCTCCGCCGAGTAGTATCGTAGGCCTTCTGGAGTCGAAAAAGACGGCGAGTACAAAGTGACGCCGGGAGAAAGCCTCCTGCACGTCGTGGCTAAGGAGGAAGGGGGTCGGTGGTAGACCGGAAGCGCCGGAAACCAGCCTGGGTAGCAGGGTATTGGTCACTCGCCTCCAGAGTAAGGGACAGCCGCGAGGCCATCGCCTCCATAACCTTGCAGGCGCAGCATGTCATGGAAATGGGGCGATAGTTCGACGGGAGTGAGGGGTCTTTATCGGGCTTCGGGATGGGGACGACGATGGACTCACGCACCGGTCCGGGAATGAACCCTCCAACCAAATCCGGTTATAGAGGTCCAGTACAAAGCTGAGAGCAGAGGAGTGGAGGTGCCGTAACAAGTCATAGGGGATATTATCGGGGTCGGGTGCGGAGGGTCGGGGGCGGAGGGCCTCCAGAAGCTCCGTCATGCGGAAGAGGTGATTATAGGGGTCATCCCTATGAGGTGGAAAATCCGGTGGGTCGCGGCGGGAATGGGGGGAATCGGAACTGGAGATGGCTGCGAAGTGCGCCGCGAGTGCGTTCGCGACGGCCTCTGGATCGGAGACGAACTCGTCGTCCCCGACCCGAAGCACCGGGGGTCGAGGGGGGACACGGGTCCCCTCAAAGCTACGCACCTTGCGCCAAACAGTCGAGGGGGCAGTCGAGGAGGAGATCCCGGACACGTAACTCCGCCAGCAGGTACGCCGGGCCAGTTTCAGGACCCGACGGGCCACTGCCTTCAGGCGCTGAAACTCTATCTTGTGCTCCAGCTGGCGGGTCCGGTAGAAGCGGCGGCCGGCACGGCGCCGCTCCTGAACGGCATGGGAGCACTCTGGGGTCCACCATGGGACGCTTCGCGGCCTGGGGGAGCCAGAGGTACGGGGGTGCAACTGGCGGCAGCCGAGAGGATCTTACTCTCGAGGAAGGCGAGGGCCTCACTGACGGAGGGAAAGGCAGGAATTGATGGCGAGATCGCCGTGCCCCTCGCGTATGAGGCCCAGTCTGCTCGGCGAACAGCCAGCGCGGGCGGACAGAGGTGGGGGGGAGGAGACGGGTCGGGGTAAGACACACTGGGAAATGGTCACTGCCGGAAGAATCCGGCAGGACCTCCCAGGTGAACTCCGTCACGATTTCGAGGGAAACCAGGGAAAGGTCGATACAGGTGAAACTGTCGTGGGCCGAGTGAAGGCAGGTTGGGGAGCCATCGTTCAGAAGGTGAACTCGAGCTCGTCCATAAGGGAGAGAAGGGTCCCGGAGAGAAAGGTGGAGCAAACGTCAACCCAGGCCGGGTCCCGACTGTTGAAGTCCCCGAGAATCAGGAAAGGGCGGGGAAGCTGAAGAATTAGGTCACGGAGAGAATCGGGTGGAGGGCGTACGTTTGGGGAGGTAAAGAGAGCAGACCGTGAGCTGGCGCCCCAAAGAAAGGCGCACGGCCACAGCTTGCAGGACTGTATGGAGCGGGAGGGGGCGGAAAGGGACGGAGCGGTGCACGAAGACCGCGGAGCCCCCCCTCCCCGCCCCATCGAGAGGCGGGGAAGGGAGCCCGCAGTAACCGGACACTCGAGGGAGGGAACGGGATCCCAGAATCGTCTCCTGAAGGCAGAAACACGCCGGACACCTGAAGGCCAGGAGAGAGGAGAGCTCTCGAGGCCTACCAGGAGCCCGCGGATGTTCCACTGCAGGAGCGAGGTATAGGGAGGGGTAGGAAAGTCAGCGTAAAGGATGGTTATGGGGTGGGTGGGCCGATCGGGCGGCCCGAGATTAAAGAGGGAATCGGAAAGCCCCGGAGTTCAGCGAGGGACGCCGAACGAGGGCGAAGGCGAGGGTCACCCCGACGAGGGGGCGATGTGGAACCAGACGCCGGCAAGTCCTCCAGAAGAGGAGTCTCCCGGACGTCCGGGGGAGAGCGATGCAGAGAAGGGGATGTGAGAGGTATCCAGAATGCCCCTCCCTTCACCGGAGGTGCGGGGGGAGGCAGGACTACGAGGGGGAGTGGAAAATAATACCTCACCCAGAGGCATTGGCAGGTCGAGGAGAGAGATGGGGCGGGTCAAGCGCGGGGGCGTGCACGTCCCACCCACGCCGACCAGGCGGGCGAGTTCCCCCTCCAGTGGGTCCATCGACCGGGCCGGAGGGGTGTATCTCAGCCCCCACCACGAGGGCCGTCGGGGACCCCAGGGGGAGCGTGCATAACGGTTGCGCAGTGGGGACGGTGAGGACACCGGGGCGGTAGGGCGAAGGGGGCGTTTGTGTTTGGGAGAGGAAGGTGATGCGAGGCTTATGGCTTCGAACCTTTCGGGGTCACCACTGGCGCGGCGCTTGCGGCCCCTACCCCTCCGTCGTGCGGCCCGCATGGGTGACGGCGGGTCACGATCCGGAATGGGGGTGGCCGAAGGCGCCGGTGGAGAGGGCGTAGAAGGGGCAGGGGGGGTTGCCGACGAAGCATCGGCGTTCGCGGAGGGAGCACGTGGGGACGCGCTTGTAGTACGGGGAGCCGCGGTGGGAGTCCGCTGGGTGGCAGAGGATGGACTGGGAGTAGCGGACACGGTGGGTGGAGGCGCGTTGGGAACCGCCGGTGAGGACGGGGTCCGGGAACGGAGAGCCTCGGCGTACGAGGCACCACGCCGGGCCTCGCAGCCACGCAACCGGTCCCGCGCCTCCCGAGCGCTGAGAAACTCTGATGAACAGAGGGCCCGAACCTCCCTTTCAAAGAGGAAGGACGGGCAAGAGCGGGATGAAGCAGGGTGTGGTCCATGGCAGTTGGTGCAGGAAGGCGGAGCAGTACAGGGCAAGGGGTGGGGAGGGCCGCCGCAGCGGACACACAACGGGGCCGGCTGACGGCAGGAGCTGCTCACGTGGCCAAACCTATTGCACTGAAAACAGCGCGTAGGATCTGGCACGTATGGTCGTACTGAGAATTCGCACGCTCGTCTCTCACCAAAGCCCCAGAATACCGAAACGGGGGGCACCAGTGAGTCGAAAGTGAGGAGCAGGCGAGGAGAAGGGGCGGTTGGGGATCGCGATCTGTCGGGAAAGCGGTACACCCTCACAACACCCTGGGAGGCGAGGTCAATCTGGAGGTCTTCCACCGGGATGGGTAGAAGACGAGCAGCGTAGATTGTGCCCTGGCACTGATTGAGGCGGGGGTGGGGGGACACCGTAATCCCGCAGCCCAGGACATTGGGGATAGCGAGCAGAGAGGAGGTTTCGACAGAGGAACGCGACCTTATCAGAATGGAGCCATCCCTCTGAGGCCGAAGGTCAAAACGAGCCGTCCCCGTCACCCCATGGATCGCTCGAAAGAGGCGTTCATGGTTAGTGGGAGGGGCTTGGAGGAGGAGGGGCGGAGGACGAGGAACTTGTCCACCGTCCTAAGGCCGAGCGAAGACGTCGGGCCAAACACCACCAGTACTTCGAGGGGACGGGGAGACGAGAAAGGCGGACGGCGACATCGGGTCCCACGTCCCCCAGGGGCCGAGGGCGATGAGGCCCGACCGGAGTGGGAGGCGACCGGGGCCGCGGGCTTCCCACCTGAGGGCGAAAAAGCAGGTGGGTCCCTATCGGGACGTGGAATATGGGGGGATCCAGGGGTCGGGGGGTCCACTGCAGGTCCATCCACTGGCGGGGGTCGGGCAGCGGCACCACGAGCCTGGGGAAGAGAGGGAGAGGAGGTGTCGGCAAGAAGAGCAGACGGGGTGGGCGAGGGCTGCCGACTGCCCTTACCAGACCCAAGGTCCAAAGAGGTAGTCAGAGGGAGGTCAGATGCACAAGCCGGGTCGTCAACGAGGTCCATTAGATTTGTAAGTGTTTCCATAAAGAAAATTTTTAATTGTTGTTTCGGCGCCCGGGGCCGCGGGGAACCGATTACCGGGGCCCAAGGGACCAAGCGCATGCCGGCGGGGATGGGTGCCTCGTCCCATGTAGGTACCCCCGTTTCAAAAGGGGCCCTTGCAGCGTCGAAGAGTTCTCCCCCGCCGGCAGCAAAGACCAAGGCCCCCCGGGTCCCAGGCCTGGGCACCCTACCAGCCAACTTAGTCCGCCCCGGCCATGGGAGCGAGACCCCCAGCGACCAGCCCCGGCAGCCCACGGGGCGCGCGAAGTGAACAGAGAAAGCAGAAAAAAACAGAGGGGGCAAGGAAAAGGGGAAAGAGGGGAAGACAGGAAAGAGGGGGCTGTAGGATAGCAGGGTATGCTAAAAGTCCACTTCGCAACCGGGCGGGGGACTCGGCAGGGCCCCCAGCCGCGGCTGACCCCCCTCGCCACATGGAGGCAGGAGCCCGCGGGCGATCCACCCCAGAAAGACCGCCCGCGGGGGGGTCCTATATGAAACTAAATAAGAAATTACCACAAGTCTTGGTTTATGCAATAAATTACAGATATATAGCTACACTGACCAGAAATTGTATTTCAGTTTTTGACAATGATTTAGTAGGCCTACAGCAAGCCTACAATGCCTTTAAAAATAATGTTGGCCTAAATCTACATAGTTCAGTCAAATTTAACTTGAGGAATGGGACAGGAACCAAATTACAGTACAATACCTTAATTCCAGAAAGATTCACTCTTTGTGGATCTTCATTTTCTTTCTCAAAACTCTGAAATAAAAAACATATTAAGAGAAAAACTTAGGCCAAGTCACCCACCTAAGGACTATCTACATTTAAGTTATTAGTATTTTATAGAGCTTAATTTAAGCTGCAGTACAAGTGCCAAAGGGCCTAACTAACTTAACCCTAAAAGGATGAAGCTACATATTGATAATGTTTCAAATACACACATTCATAACTTAACCTTACAAACAATTCCGGCTCTCTCTCCTTAAACATCAAAATTAAACTGTTCAATGGTATCGTCATTCCCATTCTTCTTTATGGATGTGAGACATGGAAAGGATTAAAGGAAATTTAGAATAAATTTCGGGGGTTCAAGAGCAACTGCTTGAGAAAGATCATGAAAATAAGGTTGTATGAATGTGTCAGTGAGGAACACGTGAGAAGACAAAGTAGACAAAGATCAGTAGTAGAAATTATATAAGGATAAGAAGATAGAGGTACTATGCTATGGGCAATTGGGCATGTATTAAGGATGGAGGATGCAAGAATACCAAAGCAAAGTTTAATGTGGCAACCAGACGGGAGGAGAGGAGGAGATTGGGAAGACCCAAGGATACATGGCAAAGAACCATAAAAAGAGACATGGATAGTAAAGACCAGAGCCAGGAAGATATCCAATAGCTGGTACAGTACATGACAGAAATGAGTGGAGAAATTTCACTGAGCACTGCCCTATGGACAACTTGATGTCCAGGAAGGATAAGTAAGTAAGAAGCCTATGTGGTAGTGGTTCATGCAACTTTAGCAATGCTTGAATGGATGTAAATTTAAATCCAATAATCTGTGGTTACCAACAGCAAATATCTTGCTTAAAAAATTTATGGACTACCATGATTTACTTTAGCCCAAGATTACAATCTAATGCCTTGGTCAGCCCTAATGAAAAAAATAATTGTGAAGGAAAGGTCTAGATCAAGGGTGACCAACACATGGCACATGTGCCACGTCATTTATACACATATATATTATACATTCTATATTACATATTTATTATTATTTCAATAAATACCATATTTTGTAGGTGGGACCCTGCATTGATTGTGTTTTCATTTCTGGTACAAGTGCAAAAAAAAAAAAAAAGGTTGGCCACTAGGCTATAGATACTAGATTTAAATTTATCTTTTACAAATTTTTAAATTTGGCCTTTTGATATTCAGTGGTTAGTGTAGATATCACTTAAATAGCTTGGTCTATCCCATAACTAAGATACCATATTAACTTTCATTCTAAGGGTCTTTATATTACTATAACCTGGTAGCAGTTTCAGTGTCACTCTTTCATCATACAGAGGTCAGGCTCATGGCCTTGACATATTTCTGTATATGATATAGACTTCTAAAATTATTAATCAGTCTCTGTTCATCCAGCAGTATAAGTGCAGACTCTACATGGTTGAGTCAATACTACAGTATATTATGAGATGGGTAGATGGTTTCAGCTTGCTCTTACAAATAAATGACTAACTAAAAGAGCTTGTTTGCTGATATCCCACTAAAGTAAATGATTAGTTTAGTGTTCATGGTTTCCTTTACGTTTTAAGATAGAGTGAATAAATCATTGGGTCATGCCTAAACTAAGACTTTTGATCAGTAATCCTGAAAGGAGGCCCTAAATCAAAAAAATAAAATTGGATTATCTAGTCAGGTCAAATTGCTAATTTATTTATTTTATTTACCTTTTCAACATTTGCTATGAGATCTCTCCATGGCATAGTTTTGAAATTATGTATGCTGAAACAATCTTGTATTGCAACAAAGAATGTTTTAGTTATTTTAAGCCAAATGGCAGTATTGAAGCCAAATGGCCTAGCTCAGAATACTTGAGCTGGAAACAATAGACCTATGATGAGTAGTAAATTAAAAACTTCTTATGAATAAATGGTGATATATTTTCTTATACTAGATAGCCTATATCGTAAACAGTCTGTCTGTCTGCAAAAAAAAAAAAATGTATATGGGAATGTTCTGAAAATTTTTGTAAAAAGAAGTTACCATATTTCAAGAAATTAGAGTAAAATTTATTTCCCACCAGAAATTACTATAGGTACTGCATATATACTTTCAAAGCATGGTAATAAAAATAACTTCCATATTGATTCCTATTCAATTTTATTAACAAATAAAATTAATGGCCTTTAGATGCAGTGAAAAACAAATATCTATTAGAATTTATAAATCAACTTTATTGCATTAAATGGTTCTGCAGTGTTTAGCTCTGCAGATATAACCAATTCCTTACATAGGTCTAATGATTTTGATGTATAAAAATGATGAATTATTGTTTCAAAGTGCGATCAAATTAAGTTTAGAAATGAATGAAAGAAGTTGAAGATAGAATGTGAGGGATTTTTATGCCTAAAGTCCATATTATAAGTATATAATATGTAAAGTTGTAAAGTCAATGGTTCAAACCAAATCATCTCTGTACAATCCCTTCAAAACTCAGCACTGAAAAAATGTGGGTATCGTTTTTTAAAAATTCATTTTGCTAATGAACAACAGCCCAAATTAAAGACAAGGAAATAGACCAACCTAAACCAGATGCAAAAGCCACCCTGATTGCCCTAAAATATAAAGTGGGTGGATTGCTGAGATTAGGTGTCCCTGAAACTTTATTTGGTACTTTCCTGTTATCCCAGACCCCAGAACAAATTGACAGTTGGTTAGGTTTAGTTGTGATATTTTTGTTAAAACTAATGAAAATATTATAACTTAACCTAACGAATCATCAATATATATATATAAAAAATTTGGTTCATCATAATTTAGGACTCTCACATTATTAGTTAGAATTTAGGACCATAAAAGTGAGATATCCTGGGATCTGGGATAACGTGAAAAGTACCCTTTATTTTATATATATGAGTGATAAAAAATATCGATAATTTTATTGCTACAGACAAATGAATGCAATTAAGAAATAACCGTTTACATATGTGAGTCTTCCTGCCCTCTGGCATCTGCAGTCTGAAGCAAAATCTGCTACCATGAGTCAGTAGTTGGTTGGAGTGCTTAAAGGGAGGGTGTGTTTTCACAGTATGTCTAAATCTCGGAAATGGAGCAACACGCATGCCAAACTTGGAAAATCTGCATCGGAGATGAACAAAATGATTAACACAGCTTTTGGAAATGATACTCTCAGTGTAGCTAACGTTTACAAATGGCACAAAAAGTAAAAAAATAGAGAAACATCGCTTGAAGACAGGGAATGCAATGGCTGCCCTTCCACTTCTCATTACGGATGAAAATGTCCAACAGATTCCATTTCTGGTACGAGCAAATGTTTCTCCATTTTTAAACTTTTTGTGCCATTTATAAACGTTAGCTACACCGAGAGCATCATTTCCAAAAGATGTTTTAATCATTTCATTCATCTCCTAACGCACATTGCTCCATTTCTGAGATTTAGACACACTGCAAAAACACACCCTCCCTTTAAGCGCTCCAACCAACTACTGACTCATGGCAGCAGATTTTGCTCTAGACTGTAGACGCCAGAGGGCAGGAAGACTCACATATGTAAATGGTTATTTCTTATTTGCATTCATTTGTCCATAGCAATAAAATTATTGATACTTTTTGATCACTCCTCACACATATATATATATATATATATATATATATTGGGGGGGGGGGGGGGGGGCCTGAATCTGAATACTAAAATTCACTGATGGCTTCATGTTTTCCATATGAAGTGTAATGTAATGATATTGATATGCTTGAAGGTGCAACATAGGGGCAACCATGTTTATCCCTAACCTAAGAAGATTGGAATACAGTGAATGATTAAAGGAACTGGGTAGGTTTAGTTTTGAGAGAGTGTTTGAGGGAAGATATAATACAGGGGTCATTCTCTGTCAGATCAACCAGTGCCTAACACCCTCATCTCTCAGATTTTGCTGAAATTTGGTTTATAGGGAGTTTGTGGGCCCTGAATCCATTTCTGAAATTATAAGGTCAATCCGACCAACGGTTCAAGAGATATGACCTCGGGAAATTTGAGGTCACTTGCGAGGTCACTAACATTTGGCGACCCATAACTTGGGTAATAATGGTCACAATTATATAAAAGTATATATATTTAGAATCAGAAAATGACAAGGAATCCAAATATGTAAGTTTTAGAACTCTAGGTTGAAAAATAAAAAAGTTACACTGTAACCAAAATTTGAGGTCACGATTTGACCTCTGGGGTATCAAATGAGAATTTTTTTTTAAATGTAAAAAATGAAGGCATAGGCATTGGCTATTAGAATCAGCAAAAAAAAGTTTGTTTATGTTAGTATTTTTCATGTAACTAACATATAAGTGAACACCCTATTCATAAGTTGTGCATCAATTCTACCTATTTTTTCACACTTAAGCTCATAATTTGACCTATAGAAATTAAAATTACATTTTTTTATAGATATAAAAACAAAGGCAAAAAATGTAAAATTGTATTTCACTGCTAATCTACACTGGCAATAATAGTTATAATAGTGAAAGGGGAAGACCTACTTAGAGGATTCATGTGCTAGCCTAATACAATTTTTGCATGCTCGATGCTCTCATCAATTTCTTTTTGTGGAAAAATGTATTGAATTCTGCTGCCTCCTCTTAGGGTAGGACAACTCATTACAGTTAATATATGATGTCCTGGCACTGCACATGAATCCTTGTTTGATGGATAATAATATGCACTTGATCCTGATGACCCAGAGGGATGTAGAAAGTTCACAGTGAAATCATCAAACTCTTCACAATATTCCTCCACAATTCCATACCAAACTTGCATGTCATAAATGCAGCCAACATACTCTCCTGGTTTGACACATTTTAGGTTACCAAGCATTGCAGGTTCATTAGTAAAATGACTTTTCCTTATTCTTTTCTTTTCTCCAATGCCACTTGAAATGGGATACACCATCAGTTCTTCCTTGTTTAGGGGAACAAATCTATGATATTTCTGAGTTCCAGGAATAGCCCTACTATCCTTGAATCAATGTTCCAACCATTCTTCTGCATCTTTCAAATCAGCTGTAGTTACAAAGAAAAAATTTATCTTCTTGCTCAAGTTTTCTTCACAAAACTGAAACATGTGTTCTGGTGTAAGAATTTGCCTCTCTGTAGTTCTCTGCAAACTGGCACGAGCAGTAGCTCTTTTCACTGTTCCTCCAATCCCATCACATGCATTTTTGCCATGGGATGTAGCAAAGAAGTGCCATTCATAAGACAGACCAAAATCCTCTTTATGGTAACAGAGATTTGTGAAGTTGTATCTGTTCTTATATTGGCCAGCACATCCATCTGAGAAATAGTGCACCTTCTTCAATTGTGGGCATCTGAATTTAACATATGTCATAAGCTTCAATATGAATGAGTAAACCATTATAGTGTTGTGTTTTAGTGATGCAGATAAGAAACAGACACTAAAATGGCTAAGTTCCTGGTCTGCAGATGATCTATAATAGATGACAAAAGGGTGAACTGTACACTGTGAATTGTCCCAGTCTCTGAGGCTCATTAAAACACCATACCCACCAGCCACCCACAGTGCTGGCTGGAACTGTACTAACCTGTAGACAAGGAATTTTGCAACTATCTGTGTTGATTCTGCACTTAGACAAGTAGCAACATGTTTCAACAGGTTTGTTTAGGCTACATGTGAGCTTAGTCTTCCCCTTTCACTATTATAACTATTATTGCCAGTGTAGATTAGCAGTGAAATACAATTTTTATTAAATTCTTGGAGCTTGAGGTCAAATTGATAGCTAAGATATAAAAATTCCTTGAAATGACAAGCAATTTATAAATATGGTGTTCACTTATAAGTTAGTTACATGAAAAGTACCAACATAAACAAACTTTTTATGATTGTTTCTATTAGTCAAGAACTCTGACTTTGTTTTTTATATCTATAAAAAATGTAATTTTAATTTCTATAGGTCAAATTATGAGCTTAAGTGTGAAAAAATAGGTAGAATTGACGCACAACTTATGAATATGGTGTTCACTTATATGTTAGTTACATGAAAAATACTAACATAAACAAACTTTTTTTTGCTGATTCTAATAGCCAATGCCTATGCCTTCATTTTTTACATTTAAAAAAAAAATTCTCATTTGATACCCAGAGGTCAAATCGTGACCTCAAATTTTGGTTACAGTGTAACTTTTCTATTTTTCAACCTAGAGTTCTAAAACTTGCATATTTGGATTCCTTGTTGTTTTCTGATTCTAAATATATATACTTTTATATAATTATGACAATTATTACCCAAGTTATGGCTCGCCAAATGTTAGTAACCTCGCGAGTGACCTCAAATTGCCCGAGGTCATATCTCTTGAACCGTTGGTCGGATTGACCTTATAATTTCAGAAATGGATTCAGGGCTCACAAACTCCCTATAAACCAAATTTCAGCAAAATATGAGAGATGAGGGTGTTAATTTCAATTTTTTTTGGTTGATCTGACAGAGAATGACCCACAGATGTTCAAAATGTTTTCAAGTTTGGACAATTTAGATGCAACTAACTTTTTCTGGTATTTTTTTACAAGAGTACATTACAGGCTTTTGAAGAATTTTGGAATTTTAGGTTATATATTAAAACTATGTTTTTCCCCGATTGTTTTTGATATTGTTTGAACAAAATTAGGTAATGGTTCAGAATAGGGGCACCACCTCAATTTTTGTGTTTTTTCCACCAAAACATGCTAAAACCATTGGTTTCCTGTTGTTTAGGATGAATGTGACCATCGCCATGACAGTAAATTATTGTTTGAAGTGATTTCACCCCCAACCCCTCCTACAATCTTGGGGAACCACCGTGGGAACTGGGGGTTTTGGGTGGGGGAACACAGCACAAGCAATAATTTATTGTAATAGTGATGGTCAGATTTATCCTAAACAACAGGAAACCAATGGTTTTAGCATGTTTTGGTGGAAAAAACCCTTATACCCTGAACCCTATACCGATCAATTTGTGATGCGTGATCTTTACGGGGGCTCTGCCCCTGTACCCCCCCCCCCCAAGACCTAAATTATACAAATGATAATGTAATAACATGTTAAGTTATGCACTTTTTTAGTCTTCATCTATGGCACATGACGAATCAAGTTCTCAACACAGCCGCGAGCTCTACTAGCGTCACCGCACATCCATCACAGACCAAAGCCATTTTCAAACTGAAGTGAATGAATGATAGTAGGTTTGCCAACTCAAAATTTCCTAGATTCATAGTAGCTATAAATATTTTTTCGTAATTTTCTAACTTCGTTTTTTTGACTATGCAACACACGCAATCAATGTATTTTAATGAGAGAAACAACTTTGTCTCTATGGTATTTTTCGAAATTTTGCTTAAGTGGCACCCGTATTCTGAACCATTACCCAAAATTAACTTTCATTCAAACTGCATCAAAAACCATCAGAAAAACAGTTTTGATTTACAAAGCCTGTAATATACACTTGTAAAAAATTTACCCTTTTTCGTATTAAAGACAGATGGAAAAACTTGAGGACATAATAAGAAAATTAGAAAACAGACTTGTAAATGGGATTTATGAAAATACTTTTTCAGTCATATAGTAGATTTTTAGAGTGACTTGCCATAGTAGCTCCTTAGTTTTAAAAAATTTTGGACACTTTCATGAATGAGATAGTTTACAGATTGTAAATAGTCTATATTCTTAGCTTAAGTTGTGTAGGCTACTTTGATAGTGCTGTAAATAGTTGTATGTTAATTAGCTGACTTAAGATTGACATTTTGCACAATTTTATTATAAAATATAGCTCATGACTTAGATAACCTTCATAGGCCCAAGTAGCGGTTAATATTCGTCTTTGAACCCACTCACACGTGGTTAAAACAGTACAATATATTGAATTGCCATTCAAAACTGACTAAGAAAATATATATCTTATCTTGTGCAGATCTGTATAAAATGTTTTTTTTTATTAAAATACAGGGTGTCCATAAATTGTTCACCTCATTATAAGTCTTAATAAATTCGCTATTATAGGAGCTATCTTAAAACGATTTGCGGCAATTAATAACACAACTCAAGAAATTTTTGTTTTAATTGAGTAAACCTCCACGTGAGCCCCATTGGTAGCACGCAGAACATCAAGGCGATAGATGATTTTGTTCCAAACATTAAGAAGCATGTCTTGCGTGATGGAAGCTAATGTCTCTTCAATCCGGTGTCTTAATTCTGTGATGTTATTAACCTTCTTTGCATACACTCTGGGTCATTCTCTGTCAGATCAACCAGTACCTAACACCCTCATCTCTCAGATTTTGCTGAAATTTGGTTTATAGGGAGTTTGTGGGCCCTGAATCCATTTCTGAAATTATAAGGTCAATCCGACCAACGGTTCAAGAGATATGACCTCGGGAAATTTGAGGTCACTTGCGAGGTCACTAACATTTGGCGACCCATAACTTGGGTAATAATGGTCACAATTATATAAAAGTATATATATTTAGAATCAGAAAATGACAAGGAATCCAAATATGCAAGTTTTAGAACTCTAGGTTGAAAAATAAAAAAGTTACACTGTAACCAAAATTTGAGGTCACGATTTGACCTCTGGGGTATCAAATGAGAATTTTTTTTTTAAATGTAAAAAATGAAGGCATAGGCATTGGCTATTAGAATCAGCAAAAAATGTTTGTTTATGTTAGTATTTTTCATGTAACTAACATATAAGTGAACACCATATTCATAAGTTGTGCGTCAATTCTACCTATTTTTTCACACTTAAGCTCATAATTTGACCTATAGAAATTAAAATTACATTTTTTTATAGATATAAAAACAAAGGCAAAAAATGTAAAATTGTATTTCACTGAGCTGTCCTTTGTGTAGCCCCATAAAAAGAAATCCAGAGGCGTGATATCTGGGGAACGAGGAGGCCATGGAATAGGGCCATCTCGCCTGATCCAACGAGAAGGGAACTTTTCATTGAGGAACCTCTGCACTTCTAATCCCCAGTGTGGTGGGGCCCCATCTTGCTGAAAGAACACACGGGGCTGCATATCCTCAAGCTGAGGTGCAGCTGAGGAGTTTTCTGATATTCCTCCCGAAAATGTCTCTGTACAGTAATTGGAGATTTGGTTTCCCACATCCACAGCACACACATTGCTTTCTCCTTCACTGTTGCCATTGTGCCCCTAGTGGATGTTCTGTGAAATAAAGAAAAAAAATTCTTGAGTTGTGTTATTAATTTCCGCAAACCATTTTAAGATAGCTCCTATAATAACGAATTTATTAAGGCTTATAATGGGGTGAATAATTTATGGACAGTCTAGGGTGGTCCATAAAATTGAAGTAACTTGTGAGGATGAATGAGAAAACACCTCTGGCCAATTTTTTCCCAAATCAATCACTTTTTAGGGGTAGCACACAGTACTTCATTTTTGCACTTTTGCACTACCTAGTAGATTTACTTGTATATTATGTTCCAGTTCCAGTAATACATCTTTTCCTTGACAGATTATTGGTGTAGTGTTCATTGGTTGTGTTTAGTGGTTGGATATATGATGACTCAAGTTCGAAGCTCTTGCTTTTATCTCCTTGAAGGAGATAAAGTGAAGGACAAGCTTCTTGGAAGCAAATTACCATCACGTGGAGAAGTATTGTCATGCTTCCTTCATCACCACACTAATCTCAAGGAGGAGTTGAAGGAAAGTGCTCAAGCAGTGTGGGGTCAACTTGAAATATTTTGGAACAAAGCTCGAATCCCGACAAGGGAAAAATACAAAGGAATCCAAAAGATCTTGGACCTTCACCAAGATTGGATCAAAATAAAAAAAGGACGAATGAGGAGGAGCCAGAAGCAGGTGAGTTGGATGATCAATGATAAATAAAATAGTTTCTCGAGAGTATGACATATTATACTGTACAATAGTCAATACATTTATCATATATATGGGTCATTCTCTGTCAGATCAACCAAAAAAAATTGAAATTAACACCCTCATCTCTCATATTTTGCTGAAATTTGGTTTATAGGGAGTTTGTGAGCCCTGAATCCATTTCTGAAATTATAAGGTCAATCCGACCAACGGTTCAAGAGATATGACCTCGGGCAATTTGAGGTCACTCGCGAGGTTACTAACATTTGGTGAGCCATAACTTGGGTAATAATTGTCATAATTATATAAAATATATATTTAGAATCAGAAAACGACAAGGAATCCAAATATGCAAGTTTTAGAACTCTAGGTTGAAAAATAAAAAGTTACACTGTAACCAAAATTTGAGGTCACGATTTGACCTCTGGGGTATCAAATGAGAATTTTTTTTTTAAATGTAAAAAATGAAGGCATAGGCATTGGCTATTAGAATCAGCAAAAAAAAGTTTGTTTATGTTAGTATTTTTCATGTAACTAACATATAAGTGAACACCATATTCATAAGTTGTGCGTCAATTCTACCTATTTTTTCACACTTAAGCTCATAATTTGACCTATAGAAATTAAAATTACATTTTTTATAGATATAAAAAACAAAGTCAGAGTTCTTGACTAATAGAAACAATCATAAAAAGTTTGTTTATGTTGGTACTTTTCATGTAACTAACTTATAAGTGAACACCATATTTATAAATTGCTTGTCATTTCAAGGAATTTTTATATCTTAGCTATCAATTTGACCTCAAGCTCCAAGAATTTAATAAAAATTGTATTTCACTGCTAATCTACACTGGCAATAATAGTTATAATAGTGAAAGGGGAAGACTAAGCTCACATGTAGCCTAAACAAACCTGTTGAAACATGTTGCTACTTGTCTAAGTGCAGAATCAACACAGATAGTTGCAAAATTCCTTGTCTACAGGTTAGTACAGTTCCAGCCAGCACTGTGCGTGGCTGGTGGGTATGGTGTTTTAATGAGCCTCAGAGACTATCAAGGCCTAAAATATTAAGTGTGTATAGCTATATATTTTCTAAAAAATATATTACCTAATTGTAAATCCTATATCTTTACAGATCAAAATACAATGGTTCGGCACTTGAAATACTGCCAGGACCCTATTCAAAAACACAAGAAACGCATAACAATCAATCTTAGAAAAGTGACTGATGTACTTGTTGAAAAATGTGCTGGAAGAGTGAAAAAAGACTCATTGTGTGTGTGAACTGCTGGACACTGATAATGAAAAACCCCACTATACTTAGTACCACTGAAAACAACGAGTCTGAGCAGGATTCAAATGAATCATCTACTATCAGTGGCTTGAGTAACATCTCTTCAATTCAAGATCTGGACAATGACAGTGATTGCTTGATAAAGGAAAATCCTTCAACTTCAGTTGAACCAGTTCTAGCATTTCTGGACCAAACACCAGTTAAAAAAAGTAAGTAATAAATTAATATAATAACTTATACTTTACTACAAGGTCTGTTTGATCTACTATATAGCCAATTATATAGCATTTAAGGTACTATAATTAATATTTAATTACTAATATTCAGGTGTGTGAAACCTTTTTTTCTGTTCTTTTCAGAAGGGCTGTCATTAAGCCAGAAAAAGCGCAAGGCTCATGGTAAGCTATCATCTGCTCAGAAACACCTGAAGGAGAGGCTAGAACTCAGTTATGGTGTTCAAATTACCGAGGAGGTAAGTGATACTTCAAAACCTGAAACTAAATCTGAAAAACATCTAGACAAATTAATGAATGAATTGAAACAGTCATTCCTGGAGAGCAAATGTCACCATCACAAACTACAAATATTGACACTCTCACCATACACAATTGAAAAAACAGCTAGTTTCTTTCAAACTACAACATACATGGTGAAAAGAAGCCATTCACTTAAATCAGAACATGGAATCCTTCCAAAGATTCCACTAATGAGCAAAGGAAAAGTGATATCTGAAGAACACAAAGATATAGTTAGAAGATTCTATGAGTCAGAAGAGGTTAGTCGTATGTGTCCTGGCCAAAAGGATTGCGTGAAAGTTATCAGTGCTGAAGGTGCAATGAAGGTGCAAAAATGATTGGTCCTCGGGAATTTAAGAGAGATGTTTGAACTATATAAAAATGATGAAAAGAATCCCAAAATAGGATTTTCCACATTTGCAAAATTACGGCCATCATATTGTGTGCTTGCCGGTAGTGGTGGGACTCATTCTGTCTGTGTCTGCACATACCATCAAAATCCAAAATTGCAGCTGGCTGCATTGGGAGAAAGAGGTCTTTCATACAAGGATCTTATGGATTACAGTGTCTGCAGTACAGAAAGAGAGACTTGCATGATCCAACTTTGCAATGATTGCCCAAGAGAAGAGGGTCTCCTGGATTTTCTTGAGTTACTTGACAGTGTGAAATCAGCTCCAAATGAAATATCTTACAAGCAATGGGTGACTGTTGACCGTTGTACAATGGTTGATAAGGTGGAGCCACTTCATGAATACTTATCATCCCTAAGCATGAAAATATCCCGCATGGTTCGTCATCACTTTGTTGCTCAGCAACAATCACAGTACTTCAAGCAGTTGAAAGAAACACTACCACCTCAGAGCGAGGTAGTTATAGTAGGTGATTTCTCTGAGAATTATTCTTTCATTGTCCAGGATGCTGCCCAAGGGTTTCACTGGGACAATTCACAGTGTACAGTTCACCCTTTTGTCATCTATTATAGATCATCTGCAGACCAGGAACTTAGCCATTTTAGTGTCTGTTTCTTATCTGCATCACTAAAACACAACACTATAATGGTTTACTCATTCATATTGAAGCTTATGACATATGTTAAATTCAGATGCCCACAATTGAAGAAGGTGCACTATTTCTCAGATGGATGTGCTGGCCAATATAAGAACAGATACAACTTCACAAATCTCTGTTACCATGAAGAGGATTTTGGTCTGTCTTGTGAATGGCACTTCTTTGCTACATTCCATGGCAAAAATGCATGTGATGGGATTGGAGGAACAGTGAAAAGAGCTACTGCTCGTGCCAGTTTGCAGAGAACTACAGAGGCAAATTCTTACACCAGAACACATGTTTCAGTTTTGTGAAGAAAACTTGAGCAAGAAGATAAATTTTTTCTTTGTAACTACAGCTGATTTGAAAGATGCAGAAGAACGGTTGGAACATCAATTCAAGGATAGTAGGGCTATTCCTGGAACTCAGAAATATCATAGATTTGTTCCCCTAAACAAGGAAGAACTGATGGTGTATCCCATTTCAAGTGGCATTGGAGAAAAGAAAAGAATAAGGAAAAGTCATTTTACTAATGAACCTGCAATGCTTGGTAACCTAAAATGTGTCAAACCAGGAGAGTATGTTGGCTGCATTTATGACATGCAAGTTTGGTATGGAATTGTGGAGGAATATTGTGAAGAGTTTGATGATTTCACTGTGAACTTTCTACATCCCTCTGGGTCATCAGGATCAAGTGGCATATTATTATCCATCAAACAAGGATTCATGTGCAGTGCCAGGACATCATATATTAACTGTAATGAGTTGTCCTACCCTAAGAGGAGGCAGCAGAATTCAATACATTTTTCCACAAAAGAAATTGATGAGAGCATCGAGCATGCAAAAATTGTATTAGGCTAGCACATGAATCCTCTAAGTAGGTCTTCCCCTTTCACTATTATAACTATTATTGCCAGTGTAGATTAGCAGTGAAATACAATTTTACATTTTTTGCCTTTGTTTTTATATCTATAAAAAAATGTAATTTTAATTTCTATAGGTCAAATTATGAGCTTAAGTGTGAAAAAATAGGTAGAATTGACGCACAACTTATGAATATGGTGTTCACTTATATGTTAGTTACATGAAAAATACTAACATAAACAAACTTTTTTTTGCTGATTCTAATAGCCAATGCCTATGCCTTCATTTTTTACATTTAAAAAAAAAATTCTCATTTGATACCCCAGAGGTCAAATCGTGACCTCAAATTTTGGTTACAGTGTAACTTTTTTATTTTTCAACCTAGAGTTCTAAAACATGCATATTTGGATTCCTTGTCATTTTCTGATTCTAAATATATATACTTTTTATATAATTGTGACCATTATTACCCAAGTTATGGGTCGCCAAATGTTAGTGACCTCGCAAGTGACCTCAAATTTCCCGAGGTCATATCTCTTGAACCGTTGGTTGGATTGACCTTATAATTTCAGAAATGGATTCAGGGCCCACAAACTCCCTATAAACCAAATTTCAGCAAAATCGAGAGATGAGGGTGTTTAGGCACTGGTTGATCTGACAGAGAATGACCCATATATTTATATATTTATTATTTATATTTAGGTGTACAACGAAGAGGGATTCAAGGAGACACTTCGGAACCTATTTGATATGGCACAATGCTGATGCCTTGTCTCTAATCAAAAACCCAGAAGACAAGGCCTTCTTGCTGGCCCAGCGAGAGCCTGGAAGACGGGGATGCATGGTGGGAGTAGACAGAAAAACAGCAGAAAAAAGAAAAACAAGCTGCCCACAGGAAGATGGAGGAGGAGATGCGAAAGAGAAAGGTGAGATTGTTCTTCAAATTCCTACTTTCATTTGAGTGCAATGATTAGGTTGTTCGTTAACACTAATTGTCCATTTTCTTCGATTGTATTGCAGGCAGTCAATGAAGGTGCATCAACGTCGGGTACAGCAGTATTGGTGTCCTCAACAGAATCCTCAGTCACTGACGAGTCATCCTCCACCGAAGATGAATGGGCAAAAGGTGGAAAGCAACCTCCAAAACAGGTGAAAAGAGTCAAGAATGTGATAACATCAAATCTAGCTGCTGCCCTAGATCGGACACACACTACGGACAGGATGGCAACCTACATAATAGCAGAGACTGCATTGAGCCTTGGCCACAGCCCAATGAATTTTAACATCACCCGGACCTCCATCAAACGGCAGAGAGAACGACATTGGATCATGATCTGCAGTAGCCTAAAAGCTTCCTTTCAGTCCAGTCCTGCAATCATCCACTGGGATGGAAAACTTATTCCAGACCTCCTCAACACCAGAGACCATGCGCATGTGGATCGGCTGCCTGTGCTCATTTCCTCCTTTTCGGGTCAATCTCAGCTCCTTGGAGTCCCCAAAATACCAACTGGATCAGAACACCAAGCCAGCGCAGTTTTTTAATTATTGACTGATTGGGGCCTCGAAGAATCTGTCATGGGGATGTGTTTCGACACCACTGCCTCCAATGCTGGTCGTTTGAATGGAGCGTGTGTGTTGTTGGAGCAGAAGTTGAAGAAAGACCTTCTCCATTTTGCCTGCCGTCATCACATCATGGAAGTGATGATCGGTGGAGTTTTCACTGCTTGCTATGGCCCAACGAGTAGACCTGATGTTCCATTGTTCAGCAGGTTTCAGAGCAAATGGACCTTCATCGACACAGGAACATACGGCACCAGATGGGATGATGAAGAGGTGCATCGACTCTTGGCCCCCATTAGAGATTGGATTCTCCACTTTGCTGAGGAAAAACACTCCTCAAAATCCTTTCGAGATGACTATCAGGAATTCCTCGATCTGTCCATCATTTTCTTGGGAGGGAGCATTGACAACTACACCTTCAAGCGACCTGGCCCCATGCACCAAGCCAGATGGTTATCTAAGGTGATCTATTCATTGAAGATGTGGCTGTTCAGGGGACAAATCCCAGCCCTCACTCCACAAGAGCAAAAGTGTCTTAAGGATGTCAGTGTCTTCGCTGTTTCCATCTACCTGCAGGCATGGATGACAGCGCCAATAGCTACTGCTGCGCCTCGCAGCGACCTCAGTCTTCTGCAGAGTCTTCGGGAATACCATGACCCCAAAATTTCGGAAGTGGCATTAAAAAAACTCACCGGTCATCTCTGGTATCTTTCGGAGGAGATGGTGGGCCTCGCGATTTTCGATCCTGAGGTGTCTGAAGAGACTAAAACAGCAATGGTGAAGGCGATGGAGGAAGTTGAAGGAAAGCCTGATTGCCAGAAGAGAAGGAAAGGTGTTGCTGAGGGGGCTTCAATCGAGTCACTAGCAACAGCAAACTCAAAAAGACTGCTGTTGTCTCTGGGGTCAGGTGTGGGATACCTGAGGAAGGAGGTGCGGGATTGGGACAGTGATCCTGATTACCAAATAGCGAAGAATCAGTGGCAAACCTCTCTGTCATGAATGATCATGCAGAGAGGGGGGTTGCTCTCATTAATGAATACGACGGCTGCCACACCAGGAATGAGGAACAACTGCAGTATCTCCTGCAAGTTGTTGCTAACTACAGGAAGCAGTTTCCTCAACCACTGAAGTCAGCCTGGCAACTGGGCGAGAAAACAAAGATCAAATGAGGTGCAGAGGGAATTGTTAGTCAATTCATTTCGGAATTGTTAGTTACCCTAATAGTCATGTACTGTCACCAAGATTAACTTTGCTGTGATTTTCAGATTATACCAAAACTTCAAGTGTCATGTGCTACCCATACAAATTAACTGATTCAAATAAAACTTTCCCAGAGGTGTTTTCTCATCCATCCTCATAAGTTACAACCCAGCAATAAAAACAAATCACAAAAAAAAATTCCACCCCTATAAGAGTGGACCACCCTAAATTGGACACCCTATATATTTCCTATTTTTCGTGTTTTTTCAATATATATACAGTAAACCCTCAATTTAACGGACCCTGATATAATGGATTTCGGATTTAACGGATCGGACAAATAATAATACAGTACATTAATTAATAATAATTTAAAAAAATAACAAATCTTAAACACCGCACCGCTGCTGGCAACTGGGAAACAACTGAAGATGATGTTCAGCAATGGCTTGAAAATGATGAAGGTGATCCTGGCTACCAAGTCCTCACTGAAGAAGAAATTGTGGATGAGGTTCTACATGGCAAGGCAGGGGAAGAAGAAGACATTGAGGAAGAGCAAGTTACACCAGCACGGCCTAGACTGTCTGAAATGAGGAATCTCATGGACATTGCCATCCACTACATAGGGACATCTTCTGACCCTGAAATTGTCCCTTACTATGAACATTTTCGGCAGTTCAGGGCAATCATAATTAAGAAACAACATCAGAGTGGCAAACAACTGAAACTGGATGCTTTCTTTAAGCGAACTTCACCGACTCCCAATCCTATTTCACCTCCAACTGCTTGTACATCACAACTGTCTACAAGCAAACAGATGACACCAGTGCCTCCATTTGTGCACATTTCAGAAGAATCTGAAGCTGAGGATTTCCCTTCACCTCTACCTTCAGATACTGAATAAAGACTACTGTACTACTACCACTATGGTCACGGCAAAATACTCTTCAACTACACTGTCAAAAAGGTGAGTAAATATACTGGTCAAAAAAAGAAACGCAATTAGCTTGCATATGGTGTAAAATTTAAGTTGTTAGTGGTATTATCACAGTTTCAAGATTATGGTTAAATGTTTGTTCAAATCTTTTAAAGCCACTTAGTGCATGTTTTTAAACCTGACTAATCCCGGCTAAGATGCCATTTTGTTACAAACAATAAACAGAGATTAAATTGAATGCATTCTTTATGAAGGCATGCATTTTTTCTTTGACTTCACAGAATACACACTGCCCGTTGAGAAAACCAAACTTTTTCCCGCGATTGAGGCATGCCACGACTCTCAGAGGTCAACAGAGGTCATGCCTTGGGCATGTTGGATGCAGGCATGTCTGCTGTCCAAGTTGCACAACGAATGCATGTGCATCCCAGCACAATCTCTAGGCTTGTTAGACGGTACAATGCCACAGGAAGTGTTCAGGACCTGCCAAGACGTGGGCGACCTCGTGTGATGACCCAAAGCCAGGATCGCCACATTGTACTGCAGCACCTGCGTCATCGGCAGTGGAATGCTCGTCAGACAGCCAGAGAGACACCTGGTATCCACAACAACAGAATTAGTGACCAGACCGTCAGAAACTGACTCCGTAATGCAGGACTCCGATCCCGCAGGCCTTACAGAGGTCCTTTTCTCACTGATGCAAGAAGGCAACGACGCCTGCAATGGGCCTATCAGCACCGTGACCTATCGTGGGCCTATCAGCACCGTGACCTATCGTGGGCCTATCAGCTCTGACTGCCCAGCGCTACAGGGATGAGATTCTTCACCCACATGTTCTTCCATTCATGAGGCAACATCCAGAATTGGTGCTCCTGCAACAGGACAATGCCAGACCTCATGCAGCCAGGATAGTGCAGGCGTACCTGCAGGGACAACAGGTGCAGACCTTACCATGGCCAGCCTTCAGCCCAGACATGTCACCGATAGAGCACGCATGGGATGAACTTGAATGGCGAGTTCGCAGACGTCAGCATCAGCCGCAGAACATCAGGGAACTGACCAATGCAATTATTGAAGAGTGGAGGGCCATCCCTGTTGCTTTCCTGCAGAGACTGTTGAGGTCGATGAGGGCCAGACTCCAAGCCTGCATTGTGGCTAGGGGTGGCCATACGCGTTATTGACTGTTTGTTATGTTAAAGAATCATTTACTATATACTGAGTCCTCATGTTTATTAATAAATCTCAAAAATTGCGTTTCTTTTTTTGACCAGTATATTACATATTCTTTATTATAATTTAATAATTTTATATTGTACAGTACTGTATATTGTATTAAAGCTTTTTTTTTACATTAAAAACAATAAAAAATAGTAAAAAATGACCCCCTTAGGTTACATTCAATTTAACAGACTTTCAGCATTAGCGGACACCCCTTCCCCCCTATTAGTCCGTTAAATCGAGGGTTTACTATATATATTGATTATTTGGTGAATATTTCCTATTTTTGGTGATTCTAGCTACTTCTATGTAATTCAATTTGTCCTGTTTTACAAGTAAACCATTTTTAGCAAGTGTTCGTCTGTTCAGTTCGGTTTTTTGTGATGAAGTATGACGTGTCAGTTATGCATATTTGATTTTGAAGACGTGATCCACCATATTGCCTTCGATGAAGACAAGAGTTTAGACCTTTTTTCAATCACAGAATAATTAAGACACCCGTGACCTGCCCTAAATGCAATAGTGCTTGTATTTTAAGAAAAGACTAGATAGTCTTTAGATGCCATAAAAAAAATCCTAAAAATAAACGTGTGTCATTTCAGTTTAAGGATACGCAAAATTTAGCAGACTACCTAGGCAAGGTAGGCACACATTATTACATTATCATTTGTATAATTTAGGTCTCGGGGATATGGGGGTGGAGCCCCCGTAAAGATTATGCATCACAAATTGATCATTCCTAATGTTTTGTGGACAGTTCAGTACGTGACACCAATTAGGTCAACTGTACACCCTTGATGATTGGTTAGGTTAAGTCATGATATTTACGTTAGTTTAAACAAAAATGACAAGTGCAAACTTTTCTGGTTAATTTTGAGGTGTTTTGTGCGAAACTGCCATGTTTCCTGTGCAAATGCGCAGTTTTCAAGATAACGATATCTCGAAAACTATGCATTTGCACAGGAAACGGATGGCAGATTCGTGCAAAACACAGAAATTATTTATATTAAGGTCTCCACCAAGTTGACAATATGGGCTGTTATCAAACATTTCAGCATAACTTTAGGAGTCTAATGGTATATATAATTATTTCCGCAATTGCGTATTTATAATATTATAGGCTTTTAAAGAAATTATTTTCTTAACTCGATTTGATAATTTTTTACTATCAGTCCGGTCTCTGGAAACTGAAAATAAAGTTTACCATAAGACTCTTTACATTTTTTTAAACAACTTTTATTAAGTACAATATGAAGGCAAATGCCGATTAAAGCTATAAAATAAATGTTAATAATTTTTTTTTTGAGCGATAAAATCGCGGATCATGTTTTTGGGAGTGATAAAATGGCTGATCCCACAAAGGTTAGGAAGGTACCGCTAACAAAATTGGGTGGTTTGACCTGAACTCATAAGATTTTAGTGTCGCGATGGTTGTAATTATTCAGTGTGTTTAACTTCATGCACATTTTTTGATGATGAAGAGGCTGCATTTAATTTTTATGTAGAACACGGTGTATTGCTAAAAGAATTTATTTGCCCTAAGAAAAACAAGGAAGATATTGTTTGTGGTAATAAGTGTGTGTTCGATAAAAACAGAAAAGCATTTCGTTGCCATAGGTCGTGTGCGTGATAAGAAACGGAGAAGGGGAACACGCAAGGTTAGGTAGGTTAGGTTAGGTTAGTAGTGTTTAGTTTTACGGTATATATAATATATACAGTGAATGGATCTTTTCCGTTTGACTGCCGCCATTGAAACATAAGAGGTGAGTGTCCCCAGCCTTCTTTACTTAGCCTTATAAGGCTAACTAATGAAAATATCACGACCTAACCTAACCAATCGTTAGGTCAACTGTACGACCTTGATGATTGGTTAGGTTAGGTCATGATATTTTTGTTAGTTAGCCTTATAAAGCTAACTAAAGAAGGCTGGAGTTTAATTATGTTTCAATGGCGGCAGTCAAACGGAAAAGATCCCAGTGAATATATACAGTGTTCGTTTTACTACATATACATAAATGTATATATATACCTTTTAGGTCACTCATGTTGGCTGTTTCTACAATTTCCATAATTTATATATCAATGGATTCGTTTTTACATCGCGAATGCGCCCTAGGTAGTCTCTACTGAAGGAATTACCCGCATTTTAGGGTATTTTTTCACACTTATACCCCAAAACAAACTTCGTCCTAACTTAGTTTTGGGCCAGTTCCCTCACTTGAGACTATCCAAATCGCATTCCTGGTGTAATAACGAATCCATTGATCTATAAATTATGGGAATTGAAGAGACCGGAGTGATAGTAAAAAATTACCCTCGATTTTGGTCATAATTTTTTGAATATCATCATAAGTGTATCTACTTGGGTGGAAAAATGACATTTGGCTATAAAAAATGAGGTATGCGTTTACAGTGTTTTCCATTTTCTGCATTGGTTAGTTTTCCAATAGCGTGTGAAGGATGCGAAATGTATTTCGAAGATGTAATTATAGATATTAACAATATTGATAATTCTGCTACAGAGATTTTTGTCAAACATGGTGTGTTACAGTTATCTTTTAAATGTAGAGTGTGTGGTTCTGAGTGTTCCTACGATGAATCCATTGATATTAGGGTTAGGTAAGTTAGGTTAGGTTAGGTTCTCTAGCAATTTGGACACTGGAATGCATTTTTCTAGTAGTATTTGATGTGCAATGTTAAAATCTGGCCTTCATTTTATGGGGAAATGAACCAAAATATGTTAAAACTTTGAAGTCTTATAACTTTTGATTGGTTCATTTCCGCATAAAATGAAGGCCAGATTTGAACAAAGCAGATCATACACTACTAGGAAAATGTATTTTGCTGTCAAAATTGGGTGGAAACCCTACTATAAATATTTACCCAAAACACCTCAAAATTGACCAGAAAAGTTTCTCATCATAAAAACAGATTGGGTGTAAAAACGAATAATTACCCAAGTAGCTTTGTTTTCTAAATGAAATGTAATGTAATGTTAATTAGGTGACGAAATTAACATTTGGCAAAATCTGATTATAAAATATAGTGGTTAAAATTCGGTGTTGGATAATCTCAATAGGCCCCAAGTGGTTTCATGTCCTCCAAATGTAATGTAATGGATTAATTACATTCTATTAAGCTTAGTAGGCCTAGTCAAATTGGTAAAAATTTGGATATTTTTTAGTTTAGTAACGGAAACTCGATTATACCCGAGTTAACGTCGGAAACAATTTTTTTTTTTTTCATTTCTCATATTTCAGGGACAGAATTCTACTAGTTCGGCTTAGTTAAACGTAGACTGAGACTAACTAAACTTAAAGGCCATGTTAATCTATTTTAAAAATTGTTAAATTGAAATTATTTACTTTTGCGTGGACTGTACCCATCCCAAACAAATATAATTATCTTGTATTTTAAGCTATTATATTAAATTTCAAAGTATTTTTAAAAAATTAAAGAAGCTCCAGTAATTTCTGGGAACATTTGTTTACTTGTCTGCTGAGAAACCCATTCAACCATTATAATTCAAGTTGAAGAAAAACGTTTACGAAAGTTTCAAAAGTGAATTCAGAATAAAAATAGGAATATTATTTATAATCATTTTCTCTCTCTCTCTCTCTATATATATATATACATAGAATGATTATATATATATATATATATATATATATATATATGAAAATTATTTCACGAAAGTAACACGTGAAAAATATTTATGATGTCATTGAGGATGTCATTAGACGAAAGCGCTTGCGCACCATTCTGTGTTTCCTTTCCTTCGTGGTTTTATTCATCATATATATATATATATATATATATATATATATATATATACGTAAAGAACGACGCTTGTATAGAAGAACATTCCGCGCAAGATGAGGAGGGAGAACGAACAAATGAAAAATGAGGTAACCACCCGGGAATCGAACCCGGGATCTTCCGATTGCCGGTCAGATATGATAACCACTACACCATGGTCCTCACTCGATCAGAAGTCGCAATTCTCCTACATACGCGCAGAAACCAATGCCCCGAGGGGGGCACCTCCCGCATGCCGCACCTATATATACATTTCAACTGCAAAGAACACGCAGTATAATTAACGTAAAGAACGACGCTTGTGTAGAAGAACATTCCGCGCAAGATGAGGAGGGAGAACGAACAAATGAAAAAATGAGGTAACCACCCGGGAATCGAACCCGAGGTCTTCCGATTGCCGGTCAGATATGATAACCACTACACCATGGTCCTCACTCGATCAGAAGTCGTAATTCTCCTACATACGCGCAGAAACCAATGCCCCGACGGGGCCACCTCCCGCATGACGCACCATACATTTCAACTGCAAAGAACACGCAGTATAATTAACGTAAAGAACGACGCTTGTATAGAAGAACATTCCGCAGTTGAAATGTATATATACGTAGGGAATCCAAAAAGTTTCCGGAAAATTCAAAAAGCTTTAATACAAAAACCCTTTAATAAAAGTTCCAGAATGGTCAAATAACTTTAATAAAAGAAAACAAAAGAGGATATACGTTTAGGAATGCTCAACAACGTTCGACATAATTCCCACCTATCTCTATACACTTTTCTAAGCGATGTTTCCAGCGTTCCAATCCATTTTTATAAAATTCAGAGTTTTTCGACTGAAACCATCTCAAAACTGCTGTTCTGGCATCTGCTATCGAGTCGAAACGAGTTCCTTTTATGTGATCCTTCAATTTTGGGAATAAAAAAAAGTCGGAAGGGGCTAGATCCGGACTGTAGGGGGGGTGAGGTATGATTTCCCATCGAAATTCCCGTAACACGGCTCTTGAGGCATTTGCAGTGTGAGCAGGTGCATTGTCGTGATGGAAAAGCACCCCGCGATGAAGTTTACCAGGTCTTTTTTCAACAAGCTTATCTTTCAGCTTCCTCAAAACATTTTCATAATATTGGGCGGTCTGTTTTTTGTCCTTCAAGAAAGTCCACTAAAATTATTCCTTCACAATCCCAAAAAATTGCAGCCATTACCTTTTTAGCTGATCTTTCTGCTTTAAATTTGATTGGGCCATCTGATCCTCTTGGGAGCCATTGTTTTGACTGAACTTTGCTTTCCGGATCATACTGATAAATCCAGGTTTCATCCCCTGTTACAAGTCTATGCATAAAACAATCTTCATGAACTTCCATTCGATTCAAAAGATCAACAGAAAGACTAGCCCTTTGGTCAAGCTGGCTGTTCTTGGCGCAACGCTTTAGGCACCCACCGAGCAGAAAGTTTGCTAAGTTCTAAGGTATCCACCAAAATGGAATGAGCAGAACCACGAGAGATACCCACCTCATTGGGTATTATTTCACAGGAAATTCGACGATCTTTTTCGACTAGTGACCGAACAGCAGCAACAGTTTCTTCATTAATTGATGTTGATGGCCTTCCACTCCTTTGGTTATCATTAAGAACCTCTTGACCCGTTTTGAATCTTTTGATCCAGTCATAAACGACTGATTTCTTAGGTGCTTCATCTCCATAAACTTCACGTAAGGCATCAAGTATTTGTGGTGGTTTCCATTTAAGTTTTGTTAGGAATTTAATGTTAGCTCTCCACTCGAATTTTGAGATTTCCGTTGCCATGAAAAATAGGGTTCCTTTTAACTCCGTCTTAAAGCATTGTCACCAAGGTTGTGTAAGTCTTAGCATGGCCTAATATGTATGAAGGTCCAAATTCATGTCAAAACAAGAATTCATTAAATTCTGATTTGAAATGATTGAATTATTAAACTTTTCCGGAAACTTTTTGGATTCCCCTCGCCGCTCTACCAAATATAGTGTTCACTTATTTATTTTACTTTCTTTCTTATTTACTCTACTTATTGGCTCTCTACTTCATTTATCGTTTGGTTTCTCTACACTCTTTTTTCACCGTACCGTATAAATTCCATGGTAGCCACGCCGAGCCAAGACTATGACTCGTAGGTGCGGCATGCGGGAGGTGCCCCCCTCAAGGCATTGGTTTCTGCGCGTATGTAGGAGAATTACGACTTCTGATCGAGTGAGGACCATGGTGTAGTGGTTATCATATCTGACCGGCAATCGGAAGATCCCGGGTTCGATTCCCGGGTGGTTACCTCATTTCTTCATTTGTTCGTTCTCCCTCCTTATCTTGCGCGGAATGTTCTTCTATACAAGCGTCGTTCTTTACGTTAATTATACTGCGTCTTCTTTGCAGTTGAAATATATATATATATATATATATATATATATATATATATATATATATAGTATATATATATATAATGATTATAAATAATATTCCTATTTTTATTCTGAATTCACTTTTGGAACTTTCGTAAACGTTTTTCTTCAACCTGAATTATAATATATATATATATATATATATATATATATATATATATATATAATACACACAGACCGTGCATGGAACAAGGAACTCTTCTGGAATAATTAAATCCCTATATATAATCATATATAATATATATATATATATTATATATAATGTTATATGTTTTCAGACCAACAAGACCCTAGGATCCACTCATGGCTGGTCTACCTAACTGTGTTCGTAATTGTGTATTGTGCATGTCCTCCGTGGTGGCGGAGGGGACCTACAATTTTACGTGGGTTCCGAACCACAAAGAACATAAGAACATATGAAATTTTTATAGTGGGCACACTAGGGGCCACTTCGGCCCATCGAGGTGGCTCCACTATGTAAAAACTGCCTGTACATTGGCAACAACCAATTTTTACAAAACTAAATAATTATCAATTTAAAACTAATTAATTATCAATTTAAAACTAAAGATAGAATCTCTGGATCCAGAGGATCAAGTCATAATAGACTACTATCCACAAATATGTTACACTCTATATCTATTTATAACCGACATGCAAATATATCAGATCCAAAGAATCCAGTCAATTTCATTACGGTATCCATCAATACCAGTACCTTGCCAACCAAAAATAAGTCACGGTCCATATCAATTGCGGACCAAGTCACAATTTACAACCATATACATTACAATATATATACTTAGGAGGAAAAGTGTAGGTGTGGCTGTAAAGACTGTACAGTAATGTAGAAATGTGTGTGCACCCATTTTGGGTCTCCCATTTAAAGGTGTTTGTGGGGCAAGTGAAGATCATGAGTTTTTCAATACCTCACAGTACTATGGGGGGCACCGCTCGGCAGAGGAATCTCTTTAAATGGGGTGTGTAAGGACAGAGAGTATCCCCTAACCCAAGATGCTGCCTCCCTATATCCCACAACACTTGTAAAACTATGTTTTCTTAAATTTGTTCTACATCTTGGCTTAAATAATTTCATACTATGACCTCTAGTCTGGTTATTGTGATCTTTAATGAAAAGAGAATCAAAATCTATCTTATCCAACCCTTAATTTTACTACCTTAAACTATACCCAATCTATCAACATATGCGTCTAATCGATTTTTAAACATGTTTATAGACGTGCTACTAATTACTTCTACCGGCAAACTATTCCAGCTATTTACTATTCTATGCGTAAAAAAGTTTTTGGCAACTGCTGTCTCGAACCTTCTACTTGTCAACTTACACCCGTTATTTCTAGTCCTATTATATTGAGATATTTCGAAAAAGCTATCTCTGTCTACGTTATCGAACCCATTCATAATTTTGAAAACCTGGATTAGATCACCCCTTAGCCTCCTAGTCTCGAGTGTAGTCAATTTTAACTCTTTAAGCCTATCCTCGTACGACTTTGACCTAAGCGACGGAATCATCTTAGTTGCTCGTCTTTGAACTCTTTCGATTTTGTCTATATCTTTGCGCATATGCGGATTCCAAAATTGGATCGCGTACTCCAAATGGGGTCTAACTAATGATTTATAAAGAGGAACTATAATATCGCGCGATTTGTACTCAAAATTCCGAGCTATAAAACCTAACACTTTGTTCGCTTTATTGACCGCTGCTGTACTTTGTTTCGCTACTTTTAAATCACCAGTGACTATAACTCCTAAATCTTTTTCCTGCTCTACGCTTATCAACTCTTTCCCTGACATACTATACGCAAAATTACCGTTACGCGAACCTATATGTAAAATTTTGCACTTATCGACGTTAAATCTCATTTGCCATGTGACTGACCAATCAACGATTTTATTCAGATCATTCTGGATTTTACCTCTATCTTCGTCATTAATCGCCCTACCACCCAGCTTCGTGTCATCCGCAAACTTTGAAACTGTACTGACTAGGCCGACATCTAAATCGTTAATATATATAAGAAAAAGCAAGGGGCCCAATACAGAACCCTGAGGAACGCCACTCGCTACATTAGCCCAACACGACTCCGCTCCATCAACGACCACCCTCTGTTTCCTACCTCGCAACCACTCTTCTATCCAATTTATTACTACACCCCTGATTCCATGAGCCTTAGTTTTCTCAATGAGTCTTTTGTGCGGTACGGTGTCAAACGCTTTTTGAAAATCTAAATACACTACATCAACCGCCCGATGACTATCGTAAACGTCAACCACGCTTTGAAAAAATTCTAAAAGATTAGTTAAGCAAGATTTGTTTCGCCTAAAACCGTGCTGCGTATTTCTAACTAAGTTATGCAATTCTAAGTGTTCGACTATACGATCCCTAATTATTGATTCCAGTAGCTTACCTACAACAGACGTTAAACTGATTGGCCTATAATTTCCCGCCGCACCTTTATCGCCTTTCTTAAAGATAGGTGTTACGTTTGCTAACTTGAAATTATCTGGTACGCACCCCTCAGAAATAGACGCATTAAAAATCTTTGTTAGCGGCACAACAATGCTATCTTTTAATTCTTTTAGTTGTATGGGATATATGGAATCCGGCCCCGGTGATTTACGCGTTTTCATTTTATCAATATAGCGCATTACCTCCCCTTCACTAACCACAATATTATCCAAAATATTACCATTATCAAAGGGTGTTATGTCTATGACCGTAGGGATATTCGTTACATCTTCTATAGTAAAAACTGACGTAAAGAATTCGTTTAGCAAGGTAGCCATTTCCTTGTTTTCAGAAACTAGATCTCCGTTAACATTTTTCAACGGCCCCAAGACACATTTTACTGGATTTCTATTGTTGACGTTGTTGACGTATTGAAAGAATCGCTTGGGGTTTTCTTTACCGTCACGAGCTATGGAGATTTAAAATTCGCGCTTGGGCTTTTTTATCACACTTTTCGCTTCACGCCTTAGAGATATGTAGTTGTTTCGTAACGACAAATTGTCTTTATCGCACTTATGTAGCCTATAAGCCCTATCTCTACTCTTTATAATGTCTCCTACTCTAGAAGTAAACCACAAGGGCTTGTTATTTACTTTCGCACGCTTAATTTTGTACGGTACACAGTCCTCATTTATAGTCCTAAATACTGTTTCAAACGATTCCCACATTAGTTTTGCGTTGGAGTTCTCCATTACGTTTTCCCAATTGACGTGTGACAATTTATTTCGAAATTTACAAAAGTCTGTGTCCTGGAAGTTAGGAATTTTAGTCGAGTTAGCTGGTTTCGAGTGACTTACTGAGAGGACAAACTCTACCATATTGTGATCGCTATTGCTTAATGGTTCTATTACTTGAAGATCAGTAATTAGCCTATCATCCGTAGTTATTACTAAATCTAAAATACTGTCCAACCTCGTAGGTTCCCCAACCTTTTGAATAAGAAAGCTATCCTCGAGAAAATTAACTAAACGATTACCTTCCACGTCTTCCTGCATTGTATCGTAATTCACGTTGGCGCAATTAAAGTCACCCATAACTAAAGCCTGCTCACTACCTATTATTCTCTTTAGTTCACGATATAACGCTTCGTCCGTATCAGCTGTTTGATTAGGAGGCCTATATATAACCGCAACAAGAAGTTTGAAATCGTTCAATTTAAGTTCTGCTATAGTCAAATGTGTTGGTTCTGGAATTGTGTGCTTTACTTCTATAACGTTCGCAATATTAACTTTGATATACAACATAACACGCCTCCTCGCCTAACCTATTCTGTTTTTAACAAAAAGTCTATAACCTCTAATTTGATACTCCCCTACAAAGTCACGTGTTTCAGTGCTAAGCCACGATTCATTTATCGCAATTAAATCATAGTCTTTACAAGCAATTAAAGAAAAAAATTAGTTTATTTTATTTCGTAAGCTACGAGCATTTAAGGATAGAACCTTCAAATTGTTTTTAATTGCGACACCTTCGCGAGCGCAGAGGGAATTTGTGGAATTTACGCTGGGACCGTTCGAGTTACGGCAGCCTGAAAAGAAGAGACAGTATTATGAAATAGTCTTCCTAAACGCGCAGCTCCAACGTCATTAAGATGAAGTCCATCTCCGAGGAACAAGTCCCTCCTGCCGTAGAAATTGTTCGAAAAATTAGCAAAATGCACTCCTTCCTGTTGGCAAAGAGACTTTAGGTTATTGTTAATATAGGTCGCCTTGCTGTAGAAATCGTTACGTTGGATAATTCGAGGAAGTATACCTGTTAAAACAATATATATTTTTTTCCTTTAATCGCTCTAGTAAGTCCCTGTACCTAGCCAGCAGTTCTTCCGATCTAGAATTTAAAACGTTATTAGTACCGACATGAATAACATACGTTGTGTCCTCGGCGGTACCGTCTGTAAAATGGTCAACACTATTAGTTATATCCTCCACCCTTGCACCAGGGTAGCAGTAACGGCGCCTCCGACGAGGGTTTCTCCCACAGAATTCCTCGAGCTGCCCTCGAACAATGGAATCGCCAACGAGTCGTATTTCCGTTTCATCAGAATCTTCGAAACCTAAAACAGAAAACTTATTGTTTGTTATTACTGGTAGACAAGTCTTAGGTTTTCTCAATGGGGCTCTATTACGCACTCGAACGAAGGGTTGGGAACTAGGGGAAGAGAGGGCTATTAGTACTATTTATATTATTAGTAGAAACTGAGGCAGGAGGGGTCGTAATTGAAGTCTCAAGGGATTCTAATTTTGCCGTCAGGAGCATCACGCTTTCTTCAAGCCTAACTCTGGACTCCCTCTCACGTTCTAACTCGTTCCTCAGCACTTCCATGCTTGAGCACCACCTGCAAACTAACTGTTCATTATTATTAGCCATTGTAAACGCGTAAGCGGCAAATTTCCCTTCACAGCGACTGCAAGTACTTGACGGGATTCTAATTTTGCCGTCAAGAGCATCACGCTTTCTTCAAGCCTAACTCTGGCCTCCCTCCCACGTTCTAACTCGTTCCTCAGCACTTCCATGCTTGAGCACCACTTGCAAACTAACTGTTCATTATTATTAGCCATTGTAAACGCGTAAGTTTCCCTTCACAGCGACTGCAAGTACTTGACGGGAGTGCCATGCTCTTAATTAGTTAAAAAACAAAAAACAAAAAAACGAGCTCTTGGAAATTAATAAATTACAACGTAGGTCTACCGCGTGCTTATTGCACCGTCACCTGAGCAAACTCGCAAAAATGTTCCTGAAACGCAGAAACAGATTCTTGTAAAACAAGTTTATACTGAATGAATATATAATTAAGCTACCGACGAAAAGATCTGTAAAAGAAAAGAGTATTAGTAGTACTTATCTGTCCGCGATTCGACCGACTTTTTTCCTTTTTTCCCACGGTGTGTGACCACACTTTACCTGACCTCCCTAAGGAAGGGAAAATGATAGATTTGAAAAACAAACAATGCAAGCCACGTGCACTATCCTTAGTTTGATCAAATAATATAGTACTGAATAAAGTCAATAGATGAAATCTATTCGTTTATGAATGATTAGTAACACGAAGTAATTTAGTTAAGAATGCACCAAACACTATTTTTTTTTTAGACACCTCAACAAAAACCACTTATTCAATTAATATATATATATATATATATATATATAATCAGATCACGTATTATCCAATCAGAGACCCATGTCTCATTTCTTCCACACGCTCACCAATCAGAGGAAGGAAAACACTTTTACAGCTTAAATTCAATACTATATTTTGTTAAAATATATATACAATGTTGTAGTAGCCTATTATAAATAGTCGAATAATTATTAACTTATGTCAGCGGTCTTCAAAGGTATCTGAATAGGATTTTATAAAATATTAAATAGTTTTCAGTAAAAGAGAAGTCACAGTAAAATTGTTAGAAAATCTAGAAGAGGAAGAGCCATTGTTGTCCCAAGGCGATATGATGACTAAGCTGACTGATGCAGCATTGCTTGTATATATTAAGTTAAGGTGTGTATATACAGTATATCCATCTCATAACTGTAAGGTTAGTGAAAAATTCACTTAATTTAGAGCTAGCATTTCTGGGCTCTTGTGGCATCATTGTTTGGGCACTCTTGTGGCATCACTTTTTTGGGTCACTGCGCGTCCTTCCTACTCGTTTGTTGAATGCGGCACTTACAGGGCGTGGTCTTATAGAGAGCTCTCTTGCAATTCAGTTTGGTTGTTTAGATACAAGATTGTTGCATCGTGCAATGGTGCAGATCGTGTGTTGTTGCAAGGTTTAGAAAGACCATAAATTTTGCCCCTTTTGTTTTTTATCTTAATTTTATGCAACTGAGGCCTACGGTAGGCCCACATCGAGTCAGCAACCCTGAGGTAGGACCTAATAGGAATTCCAAGTCCGTAAGTTTTAGTCTAGCTTAACTTGGGCTGTAGGTTAAACTGGCCCTCCAGAGCTTGGCCGTTCAGGGCTCAGCTGGGATTCTGAACCCAATAAAATAAAATATAACAAAAATAGACTTAGCTTATTTGAGGTGAGTAGTATAGCCGAAAAAGGGGAGAGTGCAAGAATGTTGCAGGTTATTATGTAATGTTGCAAAATGGGGTGGGGTTGTTGCAAATGGGGGTGTGGGTTGTTGCAAAGGGGGGTGGGGGTTGCAAGAAAAAGAAAAAGAAAGAAAAAAAGAGTACTGGCCTTTGTTGCCAACCTAGGTTGCAAGGGGCATGCAACTTGGGGGCCTCCCCCAAGCTATTCCCCCCAAAGGACCAGAGAGAAAGGAGGAGAGAAAGGAGGAGAGGTGTTCACCTGGCAGGAGCCAAGTGCACATTAAGACTTCAGCCGAGTAGGCGTTGTTTTATAGGCTCCTAATCAGCCAGAATCAGCCAGTTGGCTGAATCAGCCAGTTGACTGAATCAGCCAGTTGACTGAGCCAAGGGGGTAGGGGTACACCTGAAGGAGAGAGAGAGACACCTGAAGAAGAGAGAGACGCCTGAAGGAGAGAGAGAGACACCTGAAGGAGAGAGAGACACCTGTAGGAGAGAGAGAGAGACACCTGAAGAAGAGAGAGACGCCTGAAGGAGAGAGAGAGAGAGACCTGAAGGAGAGAGAGACACCTGTAGGAGAGAGAGAGACCTGAAGGAGAGAGAGACGCCTGAAGGAGACACCTGTAGGAAAGAGAGAGAGAGACACCTGAAGGAGAGAGAGGAGTTCTCCCCCAAGTTATTTTCGTTTTCCTAACCTAAGAGGCCACTAAGGGGTTTTACCAAAGGGCCTAAAAGAGAAGGACCAGAGGTCCTTCCTCGGCTGGGAGCCGAGGTGGAATGAGTCTTTCACCAACTTCGCGGTCTTTTATAAGCCTCTATTCTGGCTGAATTGCCAGATAGCGCAATGTGTTCAGTTGTCAGATCGCACCATGTATGCAGGTGCAGAGTTGCCACATCAAGCCATGTAATCGGGTGCTGATGTGCCAGATCGCACCATCAGATAGCGCCATGTATTCCAGAAATATTAATCATCCAGTGTGTAACACAATATGACGATAGTTATTCCAATTAAATTCTGTTTAAATACACCTTTATTAATTGCATACCTTTCCAGTTTTTTGCAATGATCGGATTGCTAGATATATATTATTATATATATATATATATATATATATATATATATACACATTCTTTTCTTATGTTAGGTAAATATATATATATATATATTATTTATTTTATAACATTTAATTTTAGTTTAGAAGCAAATTTAACATTAACTTCATTGAACTTAAACTTTTCGAAACAAATAACATAGTTTACCTTTGAAAACGTCATAATAGAAAATAATTAATTTTATGGTTAACTAGTTTATTTCGTTTACTATAATTATGTATATACAGTCTTTTAAGCAGCTTATGATACATATATATATATATATATATATATATATATATATATATATATATATATATATATATCTGAACTCTTTCAGCTAAAGAAGCCTTATATATAGAATTGGTTGTGTAATAGCTGATATTAAACTCTTTTAACATGTTCTGAAAGCACGGCTTATAATTTCCTTCCCCATATCCAATAGCACTTCAAGACATTATTGTATAGAAATAAGGTAACACAAGTACTACAAGAAATAAATCCTAAAATAATTATAGAAGACCGAAGTAATGGTCTGGCGTGAATCCAATTAAACTCTGTTTATAAACATTCGAATATCAGTGGGGAAAAACGAGCGGAATTGAAAATTTATGAAACAATTCGACGATCGTCATTCCCCAAACCCGTATATATATATATATATATATATATATATATAGAGAGAGAGAGAGAGAGAGAGAGAGAGAGAGAGAGAGAGAGAGAGAGAGAGAGATAGGATCTGTAGTTAATCTTACGCGAGGCATGAAAATCAGGAAAAAATGCCAAACGTGTATTATTTTAAAATGAAACTAAACGCATATTAAATTAAAACAAATGAATTTTGGCTTTTAAGAGATTTATTTATTATAAGAATTTAACTACTCGATGTAAGAAATTAATTATTAAACGCACGCGAAACTGTAATTAATAATTAATGTATTTTTTCTAACGAAGACTGAGTTACCAGATACCACTTTTTACCATTATTATGGTGAGTTGTCTCCAACTAAAAGATTTCGTTGTGAACAGCAGCTCATAACGAGAGACCTTCCCCCCAATCTCTGATAAGTCTCCCTTCACTTCAAATGAAGAGAAATTATGAAACACACGCTTGTTTCTTAGATATGCCCACAATTATATATATATATATATATATATATTATAGAGAGAGAGGAGAGAGAGAGAGAGAGAGAGAGAGAGAGAGAGAGTTTTGTTCAAATAACGGGATACGCTTGTTTACCATTGTGTTCGAACACAATTGCTGCTTCGAAAAACAGTTGTTCGAATTATTCGACGTTATATTGAATTGGAAAGGTTTTCACCCCACCTTAGACCCGCAGTTTAACATTAGAAAATTCTGAAACCTGACTCAGTGCCAAAATGAAACACCAAATAATTGTCCCCTAGCGCAATTGGAAAGGTTTTCACCCCACCTTAGACCCACACTTTAACATTAGAAAATTCTGAAACCTGACTCAGTGCCAAAAAAGAAACACCAAATAATTGTCCCCTAGCGCAATTGGAAAGGTTTTCACCCCCACCTTAGACCCACAGTTTAACATTAGAAAATTCTGAAACCTGACTCAGTGCCAAAAGTTTTATAAAAAGGATTCTTTTTCATGAACTATACGAATCACCAAATAATTTTCAAAGGAGAATACGAGCATTAAATCTATTGGTGAAAATATATATATATGTTACTCGTCCGGTCCCGTTATTGCGGATTGGTACACGTCATAGCTCCACCCAGCTACATCGGCAGCCAATCACTACGAACATCTGGTCTTTTGGGGCGGAGCTTGGCGATTGTGCATATAAAAGGGGATATTTTTCAGTTGGGAGTAACAGTAGCTATTTTCGCGTCAGTGAATAATCATTCCCTCCACCATGGACCTGTACGTCTCCCCAGACTTGTATGAAGAGAGTGATACTGCAGCATTAACCGCAATTAGCCTTTTTAATGCGGTTGACCGTGATGAATTATTTACAACGCAAACCGTAGAAGATATGTGCAGTGACGCTCCTTACAATCCGAAATGTAAGTGTCTATAATTAGAATTTATATATGGATGGGTTGTAGTATCTCGTCAAATAGATACTCGCCAAAAATGTCAATCAATGTTATTTTGTTACCCATTATGCTAAAATCGAAATTTTTATGGCGTTCATTCCTCGAACCAAAGATATCTTCACATAATGGGGATCTGTCTGTATACTCTGTATATGTTTTAAAAGCATTATTCCTTTAAGGTCCGATGAGGATTTGACACGTGTTATACAATCTTTTGAAGAATCTCGGAATACGGGGGGATACACTGAACAGTCAACAATGTCACACATCCTCCACCATGGACCTGTACATCTCTCCGGAATTGTATGAAGAACGTGATACTGCAGCATTAACCGCAATTAGTCTTTTCAATGCGATTGACCGTGGCGAATTATTTTCAACGCAAACCGTAGAAGATATTTGCAGTGACGCTCCTTACAACCCGACGCAAGGGACTACCATAGAAATGTAAGTGTCTATAATTAGAATTTTTATATGGAGAGTTGTAGTATCTCGTCAAATAGATACTCGCCAAAAATGTCAATCAATGTTATTTGGTTATCCCCATTATGCTAAAATCGAAATTTTATGGCGTTCATTCCTCGAACCAAAGATATCTTCACATAATGGGGATCTGTCTGTATACTCTGTATATGTTTTAAAAGCATTATTCCTTTAAGGTCCGATGAGGATTTGACACGTGTTATACAATCTTTTGAAGGATCTCGGAATAGGGCGGATATACTGATCAGTCAACAATGTCACACCGAAATAATGTAAGTGTTTTTCGATCTTTTTGGGATAAGAAGACAATATATTTTCATAAATTTATTAAATGAAAGAAATCAGTACAAAACAGCTACAGAATATATCGTTACAAATATACGAACAAAACATTATAATATACAACGAGTACGTACAATTGGAAAACGGTTTTTTATCTGTCTGCATACCATTTCATCGTTTCGGCGAGTGTGACACGGGTCAAATAAATTTTAAAAATTTATAAATTCTTTATCATTTGACATATGCATGAGAAATGAGACGCAGTACATTCCGCAAACATTAGTAAAATATCCTTGCATGCGAAATGGGGTCCACACAACTTCGGGAATATGTAACTGAGCGAGAAATTTTACAATAATAGGATCACTCCAGGGTTGAGTACCGAGTGAATCAAAATAGTACAGGCGCTGTCTATTTTTAAAATAGACAGCGATCCAGTGAATCCCTTCATTACCGATGATGTCTGTGTTCACAATAAGACTACCGCATTCTCGCGTACTTGGCAAACTCAATGTTTCATTCTTCGCAAAGACGCCGATAAATTTGGAACGTGTGACTCGCTCCATTACTTTCTGAAGTGTATTAGCATCCATTTTAAAAGTCAGTGATAACGCTTCTAAATCTATCTACTTCTATTAGGGCTTGCGATTCGAGATATACTAGTACACTAATAGGAGCGTCTATAGGCTTGGCGAATTCCAGCAGCACTGAGATGTTTCCGCTCTGCTGTGGGGTTAAATGGGTATTTACGCTAGCAGATAAGTCAGGTGTAATGTCAAACGGATAAAGGTTAAATTGATCAATTAATTCTTCCTGCGTTACCCCATTACCAAGCTCATCACAATCACCTGCAATATGGGTCAGATTACTATAGGCTCTGGCACAAAGAGGTAACACAGCGTCTGATGAATAGTCCGTACCCATTGTTCCACCCAAAGCAGTGCCATTAACGTATAGAGTTATATTTTTAAGTCCGAAATTCTCGAATTTAAAGGCACTCTTTTTATATTTTCCATTCACCGAAGCGTGGTCCTGCATGCCGATTAATATCCTTTTAGGAAGATTTCCCAGGGCAATGTTTTCTATCTGCTCCGATGCCAACCCTGCAGGAACCGTATATAGTTTGATCTGCACTCTGTTAATAGGATATTTCACTGTAGCGTTTAGTAAATTTTTCTCAATTTCTAGTTGTTTTGGTGAACTTAATTTCACTCGCCGTACGCGGAGATATGTGTCCATAATGTGAACCACAACGGACTTTGCACCCTCTTCTTGATTCACATCCAGATTTAAGCAGATCTCAGGACTCGTGCGGGTGAGCTTTATTTTCATATCCACCCCGTTCACAAGCAACTTCTCCTGGAAAGTGAAATCTGTGTGCAACCGTCCAAAACACTCGTATATTTTCTTTTTAGAATTTTTAAATTTGTCCTTTATACTATTTTCATCTTTAGTTTGATAATATCCCTCGGCACTTAAAAAGGTAGCCTTCGCTTCTTTGGAAAAGTTGAGGACATTTTCCAAATAGGCTCGTAGATGATAGTACCCCGTGCCTGCCGATATGTTGGTCTGATTTAAATATACGTCACACTGGTTGAATATGGCGTGCAGAAAGTTTGTTTCAGGGTATACAGCATATTTGTCATCGCAGACCGTTCCATCAGAATGGGCTATACGTAGCTTAGCGTACATGTGCACACAGCTTGGATCAAAAAAGTAAGGACCTGAGCTGGGTATCACGAATTCTATAGGTGCACTCGGGGAACTAATTGTGTTTAAAGGGTTAATTGTAATAAAGTCACTGTGCTCAATAGAAACTTGGGTTGGCGGGAGCTCAAAAAGGACAGCTCCGATTTACAGCATTGTGAACTACATGGGTGGATGAAGCGTGCCATGGCGAAATAGTGACTCCTCTCTCGACAAGTGGTAAACAAACTATGATTCATGAGATCAATATCCTTAGCTTATATCAGTCAAAAAAGTGGTCAACCATAGGTTTCATTCGCTTACAGCATTTCTTTTTTGATAGCCTTTTACGTTTAATACCACGTGACCCCTTCTTCTTCCGGGGAGTCCTCTTCTTCTTCCCGCCACCACGCATTTTTCTCTTTGCATCTTTGATGATTTCGTTCCGTGTACGCTTTAAATGTTTTTTTAGAGCTTCTTTAGGTTTAGCCCCGGCCAATATGTCTTCTGCAGTGTTAAGGCCTGATTGTAGCGCTTTTCTTCCAAGGTATCTGGCACCCCTCTTCAGCAAAGGAACAGCCGTACGTAGTGTGGATGAAAAAATGGATCCAAGTCCACTACCGCGTTGGTATCGCATCCCTCGATAGACGGTGAAAGGCTTTCTATCCATTATAACTCAGTGCGTCGAAAGTGTAGCTTCACTGTTAAGCTCCCGTTACCGAATGGGAAGTTTTCGCCCTCAATCGTTCTTATATATATTGTGATATTGGTTATTAAATTAGTTGCGACATTCACATAATGGGGTCTGTCATATGTAATACTCAAACTCCTTCCTCTATGGTTGGGGATGTGAGCAATGCGCAGCAGGCGTGCCTGGGTATCCCCAACAAACTGATGCTCCACTATATTACTGTAAATATAGCACATGTCTGGGGACCTTTCAGCCAATTTCTCCATCTTCAATTGATACATTAATCTGGACAAGTTATACTGTGTCTCGTGAAATGTGTCTCTTTGGAAGGCTGCGCTATATCGGCCGTTGGTTAGAATTTTGAACTTTCTATGTTCTTTAAGACGTCTGTTAGTCTTTGATTTTAGGATTAGTGTATTTGCAGGGTTGTTTACGATTTCATATACTAAATCATTCGTAAGGTTTGAGTTTCTTAAACTTACGTTTAAGCCTCTCACAACATCCTCGGCCGAACCATATTGACCCGGCCCTAGTCTTACTTCTGTACTGTAATACCGTGCAATCTTAGTCCGAGCGATGCGCATAGTTTCATCCATAGCTACCCCAGCTTTTTCACACTCGTCAATGTCTCTAAGAATCGTAAAAACGGTTTCTTTATGTTCAATATTTAAAAAGACGGTGTCCAGCTGAATTTCGCATATCCCCACCTCATACGAATCACGACCCAATTCAATGTGCCCATGGAGTTCTGTTACAAAGTTGGCTAGTGTGTTGTTAGGGTGTACAGACAGGGACGAGGAGGACGGGGAGTGTGACGTAGAAATGGTTAGGAGCCATGTTGCATACTATTTAAGCTTCATTATTGCATCAGCTTTTATATAGGTGATGAAGCTTTCTGGGTACCCTAGCCATTTCACCAGGTACATTTTTCTCCTTCCTGAACCTTTGCTTCCTAAAATTTTCTCAATTTTAAACACATTTTTTTCTAAATTAAACGCAACTTTCTGCAATTCCTCGCGGTAAAAGCCTCCTGAGATTTCTTCCCCATTCAAATCTTCAATGTAATACATCATTATCTCACCTTTAGGTCTCACAGCCCTAACTTTAAAAATCTCGCGTGTCCATCCTTGCTCAAAACCCTTTGCGAATTTATTCCCCGAACGCGACAGCCTTACATAATCATTGATTTTGAAGCGCGCAGAGTGTGGTGATGGTGGTGGTGATCCATCTCTTCTCGGGAGCGTACCTCTTTCTAAAACTTCGTTAGGTGTTGTCCCAATCGTGCGATGGTGTGAGCGGTTGTAGGATGATGCCAATGATTCCAGAATGTCTAGAAATCTGTATGTGTTTTTATGTGTAAAATAACGATGCATGCGTTCCTTTATGGTGCGCTGAACTCTTTCAGCTAAAGAAGCCTTATGTATAGAATTGGTTGTGTAATAGCTGATATTAAACTCTGTCAACATGTTCTGAAAAGCACGGCCTATAAATTCCTTCCCCATATCCGTACAAAAATAGCCAGGAACCCTGTTTTCTTTTAACATTAGCGTTTTGGTGGCTTTAGCAACTGTTTCAGGTGATTTATTTTTCAGAGGAACTAGCCACAGATATCTAGAGAATACGTCTATTATGAATAGAATGTAGCGGTAACCATCGTTATACACAGAATATCTTTGCATGTCTGTTAAATCTGCTTGCCAAATAGAATCAATCGAGGAAGCCGTTGTCTTGGCTGTTTTAAACCTTTTTCTCACAGGCTTATGAAGCGTATAAGCGTCCTGCTCCCTCAAAAATCTTTCAACATCTTTTTTTCCTACTCCGTAAACACTTCTGTACAGTCTATCTACGCAGCCGTAAGAGGATGGGGTAGAAATGTCATAATAGCGTTTAGTTAATACGTGAGCCATTTGCGTATTTTAGAGGCACGTGGGTAGGGTTGGTTTAACCTCTTCTTGCTCCTCTTCAAAGGTGTTACCGCAGGGGGTGACGGCGCCTTCAATTGTGTCACAGGCGTTGCATGTTCCAAGTCTTTTAACCTGTTCAGATTTCCTATCAACGTTTTAGGGGCATTTATTTGTTGTAGTCTTGCTTTAATATGCTTCCATCCTGATGGTGATGACCTATCCCACTTTCTCACCAGATCATGGACAATGTCTACGATATTCGATCCCTGTACCTTTGATCCTTCCACAATGATCTCCCCAGTATCGGTCCATTGTACGGCGGGATCCTCATTCAATAGATTATAAAGACTTAAGCCTTTACTCCTCAATGTAAGTGGGAGGGTATTTTTTAATACATGTTCGATATGTTGTGTGGCTAATCTTTTTGGTTGATCAGCTGTGTCGTCGGGCACAGATCCTATGTCGCCATCGTCCCCCGTGCTGTGCCTAATAACCACAGGAATCTCTGTAGGGCTCTTATAATTTTCGTACTCGTGAAGAAATTTCTGCAGAGCTTCTTGGTATAAGATTCTTTTCTCATCAGGTGTTTTTTCACTGTTTAATAGGGCTAACAATTCGCTTGCCGAAACGATGAAATGGTATGCAGACAGATAAAAAACCGTTTTCCAATTGTACGTACTCGTTGTATATTATAATGTTTTTGTTCGTATATTTGTAACGATATATTCTGTAGCTGTTTATTGTACTGATTTCTTTCATTTAATAAATTTATGAAAATATATTGTCTTCTTATCCCAAAAAGATCGAAAAACACTTACATTATTTCGGTGTGACATTGTTGACTGATCAGTATATCCGCCCTATTCCGAGATTCTTCAAAAGATTGTATAACACGTGTCAAATCCTCATCGGACCTTAAAGGAATAATGCTTTTAAAACATATACAGAGTATACAGACAGATCCCCATTATGTGAAGATATCTTTGGTTCGAGGAATGAACGCCATAAAAATTTCGATTTTAGCATAATGGGGATAACCAAATAACATTGATTGACATTTTTGGCGAGTATCTATTTGACGAGATACTACAACTCTCCATATAAAAATTCTAATTATAGACACTTACATTTCTATGGTAGTCCCTTGCGTCGGGTTGTAAGGAGCGTCACTGCAAATATCTTCTACGGTTTGCGTTGAAAATAATTCGCCACGGTCAATCGCATTGAAAAGACTAATTGCGGTTAATGCTGCAGTATCACGTTCTTCATACAATTCCGGAGAGATGTACAGGTCCATGGTGGAGGATGTGTGACATTGTTGACTGTTCAGTGTATCCCCCGTATTCCGAGATTCTTCAAAAGATTGTATAACACGTGTCAAATCCTCATCGGACCTTAAAGGAATAATGCTTTTAAAACATATACAGAGTATACAGACAGATCCCCATTATGTGAAGATATCTTTGGTTCGAGGAATGAACGCCATAAAAATTTCGATTTTAGCATAATGGGTAACAAAATAACATTGATTGACATTTTTGGCGAGTATCTATTTGACGAGATACTACAACCCATCCATATATAAATTCTAATTATAGACACTTACATTTCGGATTGTAAGGAGCGTCACTGCACATATCTTCTACGGTTTGCGTTGTAAATAATTCATCACGGTCAACCGCATTAAAAAGGCTAATTGCGGTTAATGCTGCAGTATCACTCTCTTCATACAAGTCTGGGGAGACGTACAGGTCCATGGTGGAGGGAATGATTATTCACTGACGCGAAAATAGCTACTGTTACTCCCAACTGAAAAATATCCCCTTTTATATGCACAATCGCCAAGCTCCGCCCCAAAAGACCAGATGTTCGTAGTGATTGGCTGCCGATGTAGCTGGGTGGAGCTATGACGTGTACCAATCCGCTATATCGGGACCGGACGAGTAACATATATATATTTTTTCACCAATAGATTTAATGCTCGTATTCTCCTTTGAAAATTATTTGGTGATTCGTATAGTTCATGAAAAAGAATCCTTTTTATAAAACTTTTGGCACTGAGTCAGGTTTCAGAATTTTCTAATGTTAAACTGTGGGTCTAAGGTGGGGGTGAAAACCTTTCCAATTGCGCTAGGGGACAATTATTTGGTGTTTCTTTTTTGGCACTGAGTCAGGTTTCAGAATTTTCTAATGTTAAAGTGTGGGTCTAAGGTGGGGTGAAAACCTTTCCAATTGCGCTAGGGGACAATTATTTGGTGTTTCATTTTGGCACTGAGTCAGGTTTCAGAATTTTCTAATGTTAAACTGCGGGTCTAAGGTGGGGTGAAAACCTTTCCAATTCAATATAACGTCGAATAATTCGAACAACTGTTTTTCGAAGCAGCAATTGTGTTCGAACACAATGGTAAACAAGCGTATCCCGTTATTTGAACAAAACTCTCTCTCTCTCTCTCTCTCTCTCTCTCTATATATATATATATATATATATATATATATATAATTGTGGGCATATCTAAGAAACAAGCGTGTGTTTCATAATTTCTCTTCATTTGAAGTGAAGGGAGACTTATCAGAGATTGGGGGGAAGGTCTCTCGTTATGAGCTGCTGTTCACAACGAAATCTTTTAATTGGAGACAACTCACCATAATAATGGTAAAAAGTGGTATCTGGTAACTCAGTCTTCGTTAGAAAAAATACATTAATTATTAATTACAGTTTCGCGTGCGTTTAATAATTAATTTCCTACATCGAGTAGTTAAATTCTTATAATAAATAAATCTCTTAAAAGCCAAAATTCATTTGTTTTAATTTAATATGCGTTTAGTTTCATTTTAAAATAATACACGTTTGGCATTTTTCCCTGATTTTCATGCCTCGCGTAAGATTAACTACAGATCCTATCTCTCTCTCTCTCTCTCTCTCTCTCTCTCTCTCTCTTATATATATATATATATATATATATATATATATATATATATACGGGTTTGGGGAATGACGATCGTCGAATTGTTTCATAAATTTTCAATTCGCTCGTTTTTCCCCACTGATATTCGAATGTTTATAAACAGAGTTTAATTGGATTCACGCCAGACCATTACTTCGGTCTTATATAATTATTTTAGGATTTATTTCTTGTAGTACTTGTGTTACCTTATTTCTATACAATAATGTCTTGAAGTGCTATTGGATATGGGGAAGGAAATTATAAGCCGTGCTTTCAGAACATGTTAAAAGAGTTTAATATCAGCTATTACACAACCAATTCTATACATAAGGCTTCTTTAGCTGAAAGAGTTCAGATATATATATATATATATATATATATATATATATATATACAGTACTGGCCAAATTATTAGGAATTTTTTTAAAATTTCATCTTTTGGTATAAAATGTTAAATTAAACCAATTTTAAACGTTGAAAAGTTATTTATTTCTACACAAGAATACATGGTCATTATTTAGCAATAGTTTAGTACTTAGTTTGACCCACCTTAGCTGCCATAATGGCTGCGACACGCTTCGGCATGCCATGAATCAATTTTTTGCATAATTCTTTAGTCGAACGAAGCGTGTTTGTTCGTCAGTTGTCGTGCGATGCGGGTGTGTTTCTCTTTCTTTTACGTGTCATTGTAACTACCGTTTAATTTAAATAGTGTATTTACCCAATTTCGGCAATTATTTGTTACAGTTTTTAAGTGAATTTGAAAATGGGGCGAAAGAATGACTTGAGTCCACGGAAAATTGGGCAAATACAGGTTTTATTAACTTCTTCTACATTTAAACAAAAGGAAATCGCTGCCAAACTCCATGTTTCACCACAGTCAGTACTTCGTATTAAGAAAAAATTGGTATTTGGAGAAAATGTAGGCCCCAAAAGGGTTGGAAGATGCGGCAGAAAAAGGGTAACGACTCCAAGAACTGATAGACAGATTGCAATTTTGTCTCTTAGAAATAGAAGAGCTACTTGCAAAAACATTTCCAGTAGTCTAGCGGCTGATGGCATCAATATTAGTCGTAGAACAGTCAACAGGAGGCTTCTAACTGCCGGCTTCAAAGCCTACCGCCCAAGGAAGAAGCCCAGGCTCACTGAGGCTATGAAGAAGGCACGTTTTGCATGGGCAAAGGAACACATTAACTGGACTAGTGAGGATTGGGAACAGGTAAGAATAATATTTAACATTAAATAGAATGTTAATACAGTAAATACAGTATGCATAGAAGTGTATTTACAGTACGTGATAAAACTGCAGTAAAAATATCTGTAAAGCAGCAAGTCATACTGTACTTCGTTTTAGCTGTACTTCATACGCTATGCACTGACTCTTTCACAGGGCTTTCTTTGATTGCAGGTGGTGTTCTCCGATGAGTCAACGATTGCCGTGCTTGACGATCGTGTTCAAAGTGTAAGAAGGAGGCCTGGAGAAGAATTTTTGCCTGAGTGTCTGATGAAAACGGTGAAATTTCCACAAAAGATCATGGTTTGGGGAGCAATTTCTGTGCATGGAACTAGTCGTTTGAGCATTGTTGAGGGGAATATGAACCAAGTCAAGTATATAGAAGTACTAAGAAGACGTCTACTGCCTCAAATAAGGGAATGGTATGGTAATAGACGTTGGATTTTTCAACAAGACTCAGCTCCATGCCACACGGCAAAGTCGGTTAAAAAATGGTGTCATGAAAATAGTGTTCGGTTGCTCTCATGGGCTGGAAATTCTCCAGACATGAACCCAATCGAAAGTTTATGGTGTATTTTAAAGGACGTAATCCATGAAACGCCGATAACAACAAAACACCAACTCATAGAGCGACTTATTCAAGTCTGGTTTCACTCTACACGTATTAAGGAATTATGCAAAAAATTGATTCATGGCATGCCGAAGCGTGTCGCAGCCCTTAAGGCAGCTAAGGGGGGGTCAAACTAAGTACTAAACTATTGCTAAATAATGACCATGTATTCTTGTTTAGAAATAAATAACTTTTCAACGTTTAAAATTGGTTTAATTTAACATTTTATACCAAAAAATGAAATTTTTAAAAAATTCCTAATAATTTGGCCAGTACTGTATATATATATAATATATATGTGTATCATAAGCTGCTTAAAAGACTGTATATACATAATTATAGTAAACGAAATAAACTAGTTAACCATAAAATTAATTATTTTCTATTATGACGTTTTCGAAGGTAAACTATGTTATTTGTTTCGAAAAGTTTAAGTTCAATGAAGTTAATGTTAAATTTGCTTCTAAACTAAAATTAAATGTTATAAAATAAATAATATATACATATATATATATATATTTACCTAACATAAGAAAAGAATGTGTATATATATATATATATATTATATATATATATTATATCTAGCAATCCGATCATTGCAAAAAACTGGAAAGGTATGCAATTAATAAAGGTGTATTTAAACAGAATTTAATTGGAATAACTATCGTCATATTGTGTTACACAATGGATGATTAATATTTCTGGAATACATGGCGCTATCTGATGGTGCGATCTGGCACATCAGCACCCGATTACATGGCTTGATGTGGCAACTCTGCATCTGCATACATGGTGCGATCTGACAACTGAACACATTGCGCTATCTGGCAATTCAGCCAGAATAGAGGCTTATAAAAGACCGCGAAGTTGGTGAAAGACTCATTCCACCTCGGCTCCCAGCCGAGGAAGGACCTCTGGTCCTTCTCTTTCAGGCCCTTTGGTAAAACCCCTTAGTGGCCTCTTAGGTTAGGAAAACGAAAATAACTTGGGGGAGAACTCCTCTCTCTCTCCTTCAGGTGTCTCTCTCTCTCTCCTACAGGTGTCTCTCCTTCAGGCGTCTCTCTCTCCTACAGGTGTCTCCTCTCTCTCTCCTTCAGGCGTCTCTCTCTTCTTCAGGTGTCTCTCTCTCTCTCCTTCAGGTGTACCCCTACCCCTTTGGCTCAGTCAACTGGCTGATTCAGTCAACTGTCTGATTCAGCTAACTGGCTGATTAGGAGCCTATAAAACAACGCCTACTCGGCTGAAGTCTTAATGTGCACTTGGCTCCTGCCAGGTGAACACCTCTCCTCCTTTCTCTCTGGTCCTTTGGGGGGAATAGCTTGGGGAGGCCCCCAAGTTGCATGCCCCTTGCAACCTAGGTTGGCAACAAAGGCCAGTACTCTTTTTTTCTTTTTTTGCAACCCCCACCCCCCTTTTGCAACATTACATAATAACCTGCAACATTCTTGCACTCTCCCCTTTTGCGGCTATACTACTGAGGTGCATGAACTTTCGATCAATTCTATCGAAGAGTGTTCATACCGAAGACATAAACACCATAAATTTACCATACACCATACCAAACGAGATTTCAGGTATAAAAATATTTTCCTTCCTCTAATTAGCTCGTCTTTGGAAGAAATGAAAAATGGTCCCTGATTGGGCAATTCATAATCGTTCTGAATTTTCTTTTCTAATCCTTGATTAGACAATTCATCATAATGTAATCCTCTTTTCTGTGAAAGTTACAAATATTTTCGGAGACGATTTTCCTAGTAAAGGGGTTGGCAACATACGATCCGCGAAGACACTTCGTCCAGTCCAGTCACCAAACACTTGAAATAAAGGGCTTTTCTGTAAGCATGATAACGGTTTTTGGGAACACTTACATCTACGAACAAACCTTACCAAAAATGAAATTGATAAAGTCTAAGTTCGGGTCAAGACTTACTGGTGTTCGTTTGCATCGTCGGGACTCGGGGCCTGGCTATTATACATTTCGCAGTACCATTAGTTAGAAGATGCATAATTGTTATTTCAAAAGTCACGACGGCAGGGATTAAGATTCCTGAAATGCTAATATTGCCCCCCTATTTAAAGGTGGTAACAGAGCAATGCCCAAAAATTATCGGCCAGTGGCTCTCACCTCACACCTTATAAAGTGTTTTGAGCGCATAATTAGAGCCAAAATTACCTACTACCTACAAGAAAAAGACTTATACAACCCAAATCAACATGGCTTCAGGGCGGGTAGATCATGCCTGTCACAGCTACTAGACCACCAGGAGAAAATATTAGGAACATTGTGTCGAGGACAAAACATTGATGTAATATATACTGATTTTGCTAAAGCCTTCGATAAATGTGACCATGGAATCATAGCACACAAACTTAAGGATACAGGAATTACTGGAAAGCTAGGAAGGTGGATATTTAATTTCTTGACGCAAAGAACGCAAAGAGTGGTGGTAAACGGAGTTAAATCGGAAGTCTCGGAAGTCGTGAGCTCTGTCCCACAAGGGACAGTATTAGCTCCCTTGCTGTTCATAATAATGATGGCAGATATTGATGCAGATATTAAGGACAGTATTGTATCATGCTTCGCAGATGACACAAAGATATGTAAGGAAATACTGAACGAAGATGACATAAGAAAACTACAAAACGACATTGAAACATTATTCCAGTGGGCAGAAGACAACAATATGAAGTTCAACGAAGAAAAATTCCAACTTCTAAGATATGGTAATAACAAAGAGCTACAGAAAAAAGGGTACAAAACTCCGCAAGCCAAACAGATAACACCAAATCCACAAGTCAGGGATCTTGGAGTAATAATGTCGTCGGATGCAGAATTCAGAGAGCACTATAAAATCAAAATCACAACGGCTAGAAAAATAATGGGAATCATCTGGAGGAGCTTCCGCAGCAGAAAAGCAAACATCATGCTCAAATTATGGAAGAGTCTAGTCCTACCAATAATTGAGTATTGCTCAGTACTCACAAGCCCACACAGAAAAAGAGACATTGCGAGCATTGAAGCTATACAAAGGACTTTTACGTCTAAGATAGAGGAAACGGAAGGTGAAGACTACTGGTCTCGACTACAATCCCTGGAACTCTACTCTCTTGAAAGAAGGCGAGAGCGGTACACAATAATATACATATGGAACATACTTGAGGGCTCTGTCCTAACCTCAGAAATGAAATAGAAACAAACTGGAATGAGAGAAGAGGTAGATTTTGTACGGTCCCAGCTGCGGTGGGACAAGGAGCCATGAAAACGAGGATGGAAAATACCCTCAGAATACGGGGCCCAAAGCTTTTCAATGTCCTTCCAAAAGAAGTGAGGAATCTCCAGCACACCAACCTGAATAACTTCAAGAACCAGCTGGACAGATTCTTGTGCAAAGTCCCTGACCAGCCATGCGTGGCTGGCTACGAGGGCAGGAGGCGATCAGAGAGCAATTCCCTCCTTCACCAAGTCCCGCAAATGAGGCGGGATGCTGCAGAGGGGTCGACCGCAGGTCGATCCTGAACCGTCGTTCAAACTCAACAAAAGTAAAGTAAGTATATATATATATACACGCGTGTATACGTTTTGCGTCATAGAAATAATTACAAAATTAATGTGAAAAGATGCCTGAACATCGAACTGTTGGTATCCCGAGCATGATTTTAAGGGACGAAAAAGTGGGACCCCTTTCGGCGTTCCCCCCAATCTCCACCCCCAACCAGCCCCCACCAGCTACGCTCCCCCGCAAGCCGTTACAGATACAATGGGGTCGTCTGCTGTAAATCTTGTAGAAAATCCTTTGTTATGTTTTATATTCGACAAAGTAGATCATATTAGGTCAGACCTTCTTGTATCTGTCTGTCATGATTTTTATGATTCAGAAGAAATAGAACATGTGAGGGTACAATTAAACACCCTGTTCGGTGCTTCCCTCCCAACTCGTAGAGGTAATTCTAAAAACGAGAATACCCTGAAAGACATTATAAATAAAGTGTCGACTGAGGTGACGTGTATGTATATATATTATATGTATATAGTCTAAAGTCACTAAAGGGTAAATATCACTAAATCTAAGCTGAATGGCAAGAGCAAGTCATAAACGAACCAACGCGGCTGTTCGTATTGCTTTGGGCTGGCCTAGACATGTTTTTTCCTATCTGACCTAATCTTTGGTGCTGAGTATAATTAGGTGATGTTTCTAAGGTGACAAATGGGGTAGAACGTTGTTCGTACTTAAGTATAATTAGGGGTAATGTCTATAGCTTCTAAATTGGTAATGTAAGAGAGAGTTAGGTAGGCTGTTTGTGGAACACAGGAATAAAACGGTAGGCTTCAAAGAATACCTAATTCAACGCACCGGTAAGTGCTTTTGATTGTTTGCTAGAACCTAAGTAACCTAACTGGGGTGTCTACCCCACGCTATCACATTTGGCGACGAGGATGGGATTTGGCTCGTTTGGTTAAATTTTGTTCATTGGGTTAAATTTGGCTTATTGGGTTCAAGTGGTTGTTTGGAAAATTGGATGTAGCCTAGTCGGTCGTCCGATTTGGTTTGTTTGTGTGGGTAAGCTACCGTACTATAACGTAGGTCCCGCCGGCCTAACTCTAAAACTAATTCCTACTCAGCCCTAACTCTAAAACTAATTCCTACTCAGCCCTAACTCTAAAACTAATTCCTACTCAGCCCTAACTCTAAAACTAATTCCTACTCAGCCCTAACTCTAATAAAATTCACTATTCAGCCCTAACTGGGGAGTAACTAGATCAAATTTAAACCTAATCTAACCTACTTCACGTGATTTGGCCTAATTCGGTTTTGCTCTAGCATGTCGGTGATTGGCCATATAAGCCCCTACGAAGACTCTGGGGAGGACTTCGAAGCTTATGCCACTAGGGTGAGGTTGTTTTTCGAGGCAAATTCCATTCCGGATGCTAAGAAAGTACCTACCTTTTTAACTATAATAGGCCCTAAAACGTTTGGTTTAGTTATGGACCTGGTTTCTCCTAAAGCACCGGAAACTTGCACCTATAATGAATTGGTACAGGCCCTAACTGATCACTACAAACCCCGAGTAGTTCTCATCTATGAACGTTTCAAATTTTATTCAAGGCATCAGACGGGAAATGAAAGCATTGCAGAGTTTGTTGCAGGAATAAAAAGCCATAGCCGTACGTGTAAATTTGGGGACAAATTAGATGAAATGCTAAGAGATAGGTTTGTAATGGGTCTCAAAGAGGAGTCTACCCAGAGAGCCCTATTAGCCATACAGGACCTAACTTTTAGTCAGGCTGTAGAAATAGCTACGGCTAGAGAAGCAGCTGCTAAAGATGTTAGAGCTTTTGGCAATCATAGTAGTAAAGCCCAACACGTAAATAGCTTTAAATCTTCTAGGCCTGGCAGACCTAATGAGCCTACTAGACAGGCAAATAAAAGGTATGAAGCGAATACGACTAAGCCTACTAATTCTACTAAGCCTTCCAAGCCATGTACAGGGTGTGGAAAACACCATTGGAAGAAGGATTGCCCTTTTAAAGAAGCAGTTTGCCGAAACTGTAGTAAAATAGGCCACATAGCTAAAGTGTGTTTTTCAAAGAAAACAAAGGGTGAAAATTCTAATTTTAACCTCTCTAGTGTAAATCCTGAAAGGGGAAATACTTCGAACATTGGAGTGGAGTACCTATTTTATGAGCAACAAAGTGGGAATAATACAGGCCCATATATTGTAGAGGTAGGCCTAAATGGAATTACAGTTCCTCTAGAACTGGATACAGGTGCTGCCTGGACTGTCATGTCCAGGAAGGTTTTTGAGGGAATTTTCCGAAATGCACCTAAACTACATGCCTCTAAAACTATCTTGAAAAAATATGGAGACATACAAATACCTATTTGTGGAGAAGCATACGTCACAGTTACACTCAACCAGAAAACTTTGTCTCATTCCTTAACCCTGTTAGTGGTGGATGAGCAAGGGCCTACTCTACTAGGCCGTGATTGGATTGATGCTTTGAAAATGCCGATTGACAAAATCTTGCCAAGGGGTCAGGCAGATGTGCATACACTCTCATATCCATCTGACATAGACTCATTGTTAAAGGAGTTGTCGTGATAATGTAATAATTATCACTGACCATTACTGCTTCCTTATATTATTATTATTGCATATGTGTTTCAGTGTTTGCTTCCACTAATTTTGTTTTCTGCTTTTCAGATGTATGTTATGTTTTGAGTTGAATAAAGCCTTGTTTACGGGTTTATTCTTTTCATATCAATTTATTCAACTCATTCAATGATTCAGTCATTTAGAGAAGTCATTTAGATTCAGATGAGATTCAGCCATTCAGAGAGTCGATTAGCTTTGACATATTAGTTTAAAGTCACTTAGTCAGTTTTGAAAATCAAAATATGGAACGTATATTATGCACGGAAAAACTAGCCATTGATCCAAACGTTCCAAATGCGGAAAAAGAATTTAAGCACTGGCGAAGAACTTTTGAAAATTTCATCACAGAATGCGGAGATCAGGCCCCTGATAGAAATCGTTGTCTAACAAGATATGTATCGGCTGATATATATGAGCACATTGCCGACGAGACGACTTATGGTGCCGCCATGGCGGTGCTTGAGAAACTATATGTAAAGAAAAAGAATGTAATATTCGCTAGGCATCTTCTCGCCACAAGACGACAACAGGTGTCTGAATCGTTGGACGAATTTCTCCAGGAATTGCACAGACTCAGCAAGCATTGCGATCTGAAACCTGTATCGGCGGAAGAATACAGAGTGGAACTTGTTCGTGACGCCTTTATCAACGGACTCTCCTCTGCGGTGATCCGGCAGCGTCTTTTGGAGAATGAAACCCTGACTCTCACGCAGGCATACGACCGGGCTAGAGCTCTTGACCTTGCGCAACGTAACTCAGAATCATACCAATCGGTTGGTCAATTCACTGCGGTCACAGAACTCTACCAGCCGTCTGGGGACACAACCACGTCAGCCTCTCAGCAAAATGATCAGACTGAGCGTTCTACGATTGCTGTTGCTACCGTAAAAAAGCAACAGTGTTGGTTCTGTGGGGGTGGTATCCATCCCCGAGCCAAGTGTCCAGCCAAGAACTCTGATTGTTCATCATGTAGCAAAGTGGGTCACTGGGCGAAGGTCTGTCAGTCCAAGACAACTAAAAGGATTACCGCATCTATCTTTTCCCCCTCCCTCTGCTCAATCATAGCTGCAGTTCCACAGAGCCTGCGTTACTCTTGCATCACGGTTACGATCAATGGGCATCCAATTCCAGCCCTTGTCGACTCAGCAAGCACTAACAGCTTTATAAATGAAAAGGTCGCTCGTCGACTGCAGCTTTGTATTGAACCAGTACAGCAAGATATTACCCTAGCTATGACTTCAGTAGTCGCTCCCGTGACTGGGATCTGCAATTGAGCAATTGCGATTACCCGAGAACGCGTCTTGGAGTAGTGAGAGATCTATGCGGTGATATCATACTTGGCATAGACTTCCAGAAGCAGCATTCTTCGGTGACAATTGACTATGGTGGAGAGAAGCCTGAGCTCCGAATTTCCAATCAAAATAATGCCACCTGTTGTTTGATTGCAGCGGACATACCAGAACCTCTCCTATTCGCTAACATGAAGAGGGACGCTAAACCAATAGCCACAAAGTCTAGGGGCTTTGGCTGGACGGACCGAGAATTCATCGCCCAGGAGATCCGCAACCTCCTCTCCGAAGGTATTATCGAGCCTAGCACATCGCCCTGGAGAGCGCAGATAGTCATCGCAAAGGATGAGACAGAGCGCCACAGGAAGCGACTCATCGACTACTCATGTACGGTCAATATCTATACTGACCTCGACGCCTACCCGCTTCCTAGAATTCAAAACATGATCAATGATTTAGCAAAGTATAAAGTTTTCTCGACGTTTGATTTGAAGAGTGCATATTATCAAATACGTATCCATGATTCGGATAAGCCTTTTACTGCATTTGAAGCAAACGGAAAATTGTACCAGTTCACCCGGGTACCATTCGGCGTTACTAATGGAGTTGCAGTCTTCCAAAGGGTCATCGACAAATTCGTTGAGGAAGAGGGTCTCTGTGGCGCATTTCCTTACCTAGATAATATCACTATCGCTGGACGGGACCAAAAGGAACACGACACTAATCTTGCAAACTTCATTGCGGCGGCTAGACGAAGGAATCTGACCTTCAACAAGTCAAAATCGGTAATATCAGCGCCATCAATCAACATACTTGGCTATCAACTAGAAAACGGTCTGATCAAACCGGATCCGGACAGGTTAAAACCACTTCATGACCTCTTACCTCCTCCTAATTCTTCAGCGCTTCAGCGGATCCTTGGCATGTTTGCGTATTATGCGAAATGGATTCCTGACTTCTCCGATAAGGCTCGACCACTGTATCAAGCAAAAACGTTTCCTTTAAACCCCGAACCATCACAGCTTTTAATACCTTAAAGAAACTGCTCGGAACTGCCGCTCTTAGTAGCATTGATGACACGATTCCATTCGTTGTGGAGTGTGACGCTTCCGACGTGGCTGTGTCGGCCACCTTGAACCAGGATGGTCGCCCGGTCGCCTTTATGTCTAGAACATTAAATGTGAGCGAAACGCACTATCCTCCCGTGGAGAAAGAAGCAACAGCCATAATTGAGGCTGTTAGAAAATGGTCTCACCTTCTATCTGGTCGACATTTCACCATCGTTACTGACCAGCGCTCTGTGGCTTTTATGTTGGACAATCGGAAAAGGACGAAGGTCAAAAATGATAAAATACAAGGATGGAGACTCGAACTAGCTTCTTTCAGTTACTCGATTCGTTATCAGCCAGGTAAAGATAACGTCGCTCCAGATGCACTTACTCGAGCCTTCTGTGCTTCGCTTTCCCCATCAAGCCGCCTCACGGACATACATATTGGTCTATGTCACCCGGGTGTCACTAGGATGTTGTACTTTGTTCGGTCGAAAAACCTACCATTCTCTACCAGTGACGTAAGAAGTGTGTGCTCGTCTTGTCGTGTATGTGCGGAAATAAAGCCAAAGTTCTTCAGGCCGGCGAAAAGTACCCTTATCAAGGCGACCCATCCCATGGAGAGATTAAGTATTGATTTTAAGGGGCTGGTCCCATCCCGTACCAGAAACAAGTACTTGTTCACTGCGGTGGATGAGTACTTTCGATTCCCTTTCGCCATTCCCTTCCATGACATGACGTCCCAGACTGTCGTGAGGTGCCTCGACACTATTTTTTCTCTTTGTGGTATGCCAAACTTTATTCACTCTGATCGAGGACAGGCGTTTCTGTCACGTGAGGTGCAGGAATATCTCACTAGTCGTGGAGTGGCGACCAGCAAGACAACCCCATACCATCCTATAGGAAATAGCCAGATTGAACGTTACAATGGCATAATCTGGAAATCCGTGTGTTTGGCCGTGAAGTCTTATGACATACCTGAAGACGAATGGGAGTTGGTTCTGCCTCAGGCCCTCCATTCTGTTCGCTCTTTGCTATCCACCTCTACCAACATGACCCCGCATGAAAGGTTCTTTGGCTTTACAAGAAAGTCATGTCAGGGCACATCGCTACCGACCTGGTTGATGACTCCTGGGCCTGTTCTCCTGCGTCGATTTGTCAGATCCCACAAGAGTGAGCCACTGGTGGAGGAAGTCGAGCTCTTGCAGGCTAACCCGACATACGCACACGTTAAGTACCCAGATGGCCGTGAGTCTTCAGTGTCCCTACGGGATTTGTCACCCTGTCCTACTATCTCACCGCCTGCACCAGGCCCCACCACCGCATCACCTATACATCGGAGTGACAATATGCCCCGGGATGCACCTCCTAGTTTTCCGACAGATGCAGCAGATATGCCAGACAACATCGCCCTTCCTTCTGCTGATCCGGACGAACCAGTATTGCGACGTTCCACTCGAGAGCGTCGAGAGCCCCAACGTTATGGATGGTGATTTCTCTGCTAGGCGGGGAGAATGTCGTGATAATGTAATAATTATCACTGATCATTACTGCTTCCTTATATTATTAATATTGCATATGTGTTTCAGTGTTTGCTTCCACTAATTTTGTTTTCTGCTTTTCAGATGTATGTTATGTTTTGAGTTGAATAAAGCCTTGTTTACGGGTTTATTCTTTTCATATCAGGAGTTTTCTTCTGTTTTTGGGCCTGAAGTAGGCAACCTAAAAGGCCATCAGGTCTGCATAGAAGTAGATCCTAATGTAACTCCGAAATTTTGTAAGGCTCGTTCAATTGCGCATGCACTGCGGGAGAAGGTAGATTTAGAAATTGACAGGCTGCTAAAAGATAAAATTATTGAACCAGTCACACACGCTAAGTGGGCTGCCCCAGTAGTTCCTGTACTAAAACCGGACAAGTCCGTGCGGTTATGTGGGGATTACCGTTTAACAGCAAATAGAACCGTCCTTCTAGATTGCTATCCTATACCCAAGCCTGATGAATTATTTAGCTCTCTTGCTGGGGGTAAATATTTCACAAAACTCGATATGTCCCAAGCCTATGCTCAACTAAGTTTAGATGAAAACTCTAAAGAATTAACTATCATAAATACGCACCGAGGCCTATATAAGTACAATAGGCTATGCTATGGAATAGCATCGGCTCCGGGTATTTTTCAGAGGACAATGGACCAAGTTCTAGGTCACATTCCAGGGGTACTTTGCTTTCTAGATGATGTCCTCATTTCAGGTTCGTCTAAAAAAGAACACCAAACTAGATTAACCACGGTTCTAAAAAGACTCCGGGATGCCGGACTTAAGCTAAAGAGAGAAAAGTGTTCATGGGTCACTAATGAGGTTTCATATTAGGGTTCCGCATAGATGCCTCAGGCATTCATCCAACGGTGGATAAACTAGAAGCAATAGAAAAGGCACCACCTCCACAAAACATCACACAGTTACAAGCTTATTTAGGTCTCCTAAACTTTTATAGGAAATTTTTGCCTAATGCATCGACTTTCCTTGAACCCCTAAATAAGCTATTACGATCTGGGGAACAGTGGAGATGGGAGAAAACTCAAAAGGAGGCATTTGAGGCTTCAAAGGACGTACTACTAAAGTCCACTCTCCTAGTGCATTATGATCCTAAACTTCCTCCCGTAGTTTCAGCAGACAGCAGTTCTTATGGAATTGGGGCAGTGTTATCTCACCACATTGATGGTGTAGATAGGCCTATCTGTTTTGCTTCTAGAACACTAACCGAGACGGAAAGACGATATGCACAAGTGGAACGTGAAGCATTAGCCTTAGTATTTGCAGTAAAAAAATTTCATTTCTATCTATGGGGTCATGAATTTAAACTAATTACTGACCATAAGCCTCTTTTAGGTTTATTTTCACCTAATAAAAATATTCCAGTTATGGCCTCAGGTAGGATTCAACGATGGGCACTGATTCTACAAGCCTATAAATTTGACTTAGTACATCGGTCAGGTAAACTTCTAGGTACGGCTGATGCGCTAAGTAGGTTGCCCTTAGAAAATCCAAATGATTGTGTACCTATACCTACAGAATGGGTTCACTTGGTGGAGTTTTTGGAATCCACTCCAGTATCTGCGGTACAAATAGAGCAGTGGACAAAATCAGACCCTATTCTGTCTAGGGTCATCCATTTCTGCTCTGTTGGTTGGCCTACTAAGGTTGAGAGTGAATTACAGCCTTTTTATCAACGTCAGTCTGGCCTCTCGATTCAAAATGGCTGTCTCTTATGGGGCCACAGAGTGATTATTCCAAATAAAGGCAGGTCGAATTTAGTGAAGGAACTTCACGCTCAACACATGGGCGCAACAAAAATGAAAGAGCTGGCGAGAGGATCCATGTTGACTATGCAGGTCCTATAAATAATACTTATTTCCTAGTCATTGTGGACGCCTACTCTAAGTGGGTGGAAATTCTTCCAACCACTTCCACGACTTCGGGTGTTACTATTCGCTTACTCCGTTCGGTTTTCGCTCGATGGGGTTTACCCGTAGTCCTGGTTTCCGACAATGGTACTTGTTTTACCAGTGAGGAATTTCGTTCCTTCGTCCACCTAAATGGCATTAGACATGTCCGGTCTAGTGTTTTCCACCCGTCTACTAACGGTCTCGCGGAAAACATGGTCCGTACTTTCAAGTCGGCCTTGCGTCATTCTCGTGGGGAGGAAATGCAAGTGGTGTTGGATAAATTTTTGTTTAAATATCGAATAACACCACACACCACGACGGGGGTGTCTCCCTCTAAACTTCTGATTGGCCGGGGAATTCTTTCAGTTTTCGATTTGTTACGTCCAAACGAAACGTTACAACAACGAGTTTTACGCCATCAGGAAAAACAGAAGTTGTACCACGACACTAAAAGAGGGAGAGTTCTAGAAACGCAACCTAATGATCCAGTTATGATTCGCAACTATGGGGCTGGACCAAAATGGGTTCCTGCAACTGTGCAGGAGAGAACGGGCCCTGTTTCCTTCAAGTGCCAACTAGAAGATGGTCGTTCTATTAAACGCCATCAGGACCAGATATGGGAACGTGAAGTGCAGAAGGACCAGAGTCTTCCGAAAGAGAGAACTGATCCTCCGGAAAATGGTTCAACTTGCCCGCCTATACAGGTTGCACCTAATCCTACTACATCAACCCCGCTCCGCAGGTCGTCTAGGGTCCCTCATCCCCCTGACAGACTAAACTTGTAGGGGAGGAGTGAGGTGACGTGTATGTATATATATATATATATATATATATGTATATAGTCTAAAAGTCACTAAAGGGTAAATATCACTAAATCTAAGCTGAATGGCAAGAGCAAGTCATAAACGAACCAACGCGGCTTTTCGTATTGCTTTGGGCTGGCCTAGACATGTTTTTTCCTATCTGACCTAATCTTTGGTGCTGAGTATAATTAGGTGATGTTTCTAAGGTGACAAATGGGGTAGAAAGTTGTTCGTACTTAAGTATAATTAGGGGTAATGTCTATAGCTTCTAAATTGGTAATGTAAGAGAGAGTTAGGTAGGCTGTTTGTGGAACACAGGAATAAAACGGTAGGCTTCAAAGAATACCTAATTCAACGCACCGGTAAGTGCTTTTGATTGTTTGCTAGAACCTAAGTAACCTAACTGAGATAATGAGAATAATATTACCTTTTACGTTACTAACTTCCATAGAATACCGGTGACGTAAACGTCTCAGTGCTCCTCAAACAGTATAATGAGGTACAAAAGTCGATAGTTGAACTGAAACACTAACACGTGGTGTCAAATCAGAAAAACGCAATTTCGATAGAACAGTTCCGGTCAGAGTTAGATGCGTTGAAAGAGACGCTCTTCCCAAAGCCCAGTTACTCGGAAGTAGTTCAGCAAGCCAAATCTCCAAGAAGCGCGTCGGGCAGCGAGGGAAACGAAATCCCCGCCTCCAACTACCCCCCTGAAGGTGGGGTGGAAACGCAGCATGCAGGGGTAGCGGTCAACCCCCCTCCCGTTCAGGAAAGGACCCCTGCTTCCGATCTCACAATGAGGAACAGGGACGGTCCAATGCCGAGAGTCGAGGCATCATTGCCCTCTTCCCTGCCTCCCATTGCAGAGGAGAGGTGTTCGATTACGCCTGGCTCGGTGTGCAGTTCCCCCCCCCCCTCCCACCGAAGAAGGAGAGGCACGCGCGGCCGTCAGGGTATAAACACCGCTAACAAACCCTCACCAAGCCACAGAGTAAGGGAGGGGCCTCCGTATTATAACTCTTTTAAAGTAATAATTAAAGGTGTAAATGCGCATTTCAACCCGTATAATATGAGTCAATGGCCAGACGGTATTATTGTTAAGGAGTTTATTCACTTTTCCAGGAGATTTGATAACAGGCAAAATAATGATAATAATGATAATAATAATAATAATAATAATAATAAATAATAATAAATAGGCGCCCTAACGGTAATGCCTGAAAGTTGTACTGTGTATAATAATAATAATAAATAATAATAATAATAATAGGCGCCCTAACGGTAATGCCTGAAAGTTGTACTGTGTATAATAATAATAATAATAATAATAATAATAATAATAATAGGCGCCCTAACGGTAATGCCTGAAAGTTGTACTGTGTATAATAATAATAATCTTACTAATAATAAATTTTCTATCAGTCATGGCGGATAACTTGTTGAAAATAGTCTCATATAATGTAAGGTCAGTGAGGAATTCAACTGGAGATGTTCATTGTTATTTTATTTATTTGTCGGGTTCGAAATCCCAGCTGAGCCGTGAACGGCCAAATTCTAAAGGGCAAGTTCTACCTAAAGCCCAAGTTAAGCTAAATTAAACTTTACGGATTTGAGATCCTATTAGGTCCTACCTCAGGGTAACCTCAGGGTTGCTGACTCGATGCGGGCCTACCTTAAACCTTAAATTACATAAACTTAAGTAAACAAAAGGGTACTATTTGTGGTCTTCTTTCTGAACCTTGTAACAACAACGCAACCTGGACTATTGCACGATGCAACAATCATGTATCTAAACAACCAAACTGAATTGCAAGAGAGCTCTCTATCAAACCACACCTTTACGTACGACCTTCCACAAACGAGTAGAAAAGACGCGCAGCGTCCCAAAATGATGCCAACAGTGTGACCAAACAATGATGCCACAAGAGCTCAAAAATGCTAGCTCTAAATTAAGTTAATTTTTCACTAACCTTACAATTATGAGATGGATATATATACACACCTTAACTTAATATATATATAAGCAATGCTGCATCAATCAGCTTAGTCATCGTATCGCCTTGGGACAACAATGGTTCTTCCTCTTCTAGATTTTCTAACACTCCCCACCGAAGAGGCATTGTTGTCATTACCTTCTGCAAGGTTAGCCAAGCCTTCTTCATGAGGCTGTAACTCAAATGTTTCATCTTGACTATCTGTGTTTTTGCTGATTTCTAAAGCATAGAGTTTTTGTATAGGTCTCTTTAACTTTCCTCCTGAAGTCATTACCAGTGCAGACCTAACTAAATTGTCTTTGCCAACAAACAACTCTTCAATTATGCCAAGCTTCCAGCATTGCCTTGGTCTTTCATCCCCAATCATTACCACTTCTCCCAACTTGATACAATTTGCATTGGAGCCCTTTACCTTGCCTGATGGGTAATAATTGAGTTCTGGCAAGTATTCCATCTGCCACCTCTTCCATAACTGATCTTGTAGCTCTTCAAGGTACCTGAACCGTCTGGTTAACTCTCCTTGAGTGCTCTGGATGGGCTGCAAGTCTTCTGGCACACTGGGGTTTGATGTTAATCGTTTACCACAAAGAAAATGATTTGGTGTCAATGGCTCTGCATCCTGCCTACTGTTGTAAACAAAAGTGATAGGCCTACTGTTCACCATTGCTTCTACTTCACATAAAACAGTAGAGAATTCTTCTTTGCTCAAATGAGCATTAGCTAAAAGTTTCTTTAATGGACACTTTACACTTCTCACTAGCCTTTCCCAAAATCCTCCCCACCATGGTGCTCTCTCAACAATAAACTCCCACTGTACCCCTTGGTGTGAAAAGTAGGATTGGAATCCTTCCTCTTTTAGCAAGGACCAAATTTCTTGGAGTTCCTTTGCAGCCTTTTTGAAGGTTTTTGCATTATCCGATATGATTTTATTTGGGAAACCCCTTCTGTTCACAAACCTTTTAAAGGCCAAAAGAAATACATCACTACTTAAGTTGCTTACCAACTCCAAATGGATTGCTCTGGTGGTAGCACAGGTGAAAAGACATATAACCTTTGTTAGACTCCCCTCGCTCATACACATAGACTGGCCCTGCAAAGTCTACTCCCACTACATCAAATGGGGCAGTATAGACACACCGTTCTCTTGGAAGTGGAGCCACCTTTTCATAATAAGGCTTTGCACTCCAACGCTTGCAAACCACACATTTATGCAAGACCTTTTTCACTACTTGTCTAATTTTGAGAATCCAAAATTGTGTCTAATCTCTATTATCACTTCTCTAACTCCAGCATGTAACAGCTTATGATGAGTATCCAGGATCAAAAGGTCCACAAAGTGCCCCCCAGAAGGTAGCAAAATTGGATGTCTTTTCTCCTCTGGAAGCCCAGAAAACTGTAGTCTACCTCCTACTCTCAATAATCCTGATCCAAAAACACATCCAAACCCTTGAGCGCAGAATGTGTTGGTAGAACCTGTAATGGATGGCTGGTGAGCAATTCTCTCTCTTCACCAAATTTTTTCTTCTGCATATATACCACCCAGTATTTCCTGGCTTGCTGAATCTCATTACTGTTCAGAATTCCTTCCCTTCTTGTTTCTCCCTTAATGTTGTTGGTAAATCTATATATCCATGCTGTCACTCTTAACAATCTTTTCAGACTGCTAATGTCCTCAAGCCTCAATATGGGGTCCTGCTGCATAACTTGACAACTGTTCACAGCGCATTTTCTCACCTCACTCACCCATGCTTCTTCAGCCTGGCATTCTCCTACAATAGGCTGATTAGAAGGCCAGTTTTCACTTCCAAGTTTTAGCCACTCTGGCCCATTCCACCACAAACTTGATTGTGAAAGATCTTTCACCGAAATTCCTCGTGTTGGTAAATCAGCGGGGTTTTGGATGCCTGGACAATGCTTCCATTGCTTGGGATCTGTGTGCGCTTGAATTTCCTCCACCCTATTGGCAACAAATGGTTTCCATTTCCTTGCCTGACTTCTTAACCAGTGCCAAACTATAGTGGAGTCTGTCCAATAATAGCTTGGAATTTCATAGAGGGCCAAAGACTTTCGCACTGTAATTGCAAGCCGACTAGCAATAACGGCACCCATCAATTCCAACCTTGGAACAGAAAGCCTTTTCAAAGGTGCTACTCTACTCTTTGCAGCAACCAACCTGTAACTTACTTCTTCTTGCAATGCGCCTCTTATATAAATACAAGTTGCATAGGCTTCCTCACTTGCATCACAAAAGATGTGCAGCTCTAAATTGTCTGGACTATTGTTCAACTCTCCAAAGTACCATCTTGGGATTTCAATGTCTCCAAGATGTGCCAATTCTTTGAACCAATATTTCCACCTTACCACCATATGATCAGGTAACTCTTGGTCCCAACCAAGTCCAATTTCCCAGAGGCTCTGAAACCAAATTTTTGACTTTATCACAAATGGAGCCAGGAATCCAAGAGGATCAAAGACCTTCGAAGCCAAACTAAGAGCTGTACGTTTTGTCCACCTTGTCTCATTCTCAGCCAGCTCTACTAAAGATTTCCCATTGAAGGTAAACAAATCATCATCTTGCTGCCAAACGATGCCTAGCACCTTTGCGTCTATTGCCCACAACTCCTTAATACCAGTCCTCAATACTTTCTGCTGCATCAGGTACTACAGAGGAATGACTCATAAACTCTTGTAATTGCGAATGATTGGTCTGCCATTTTCTGAGCTCCATGCCAGCCTCCCTCATTATAGCTCTAGCCTCCATGAATATCTGTTTAGCCATTTCTGTATTATCCACGGAACATAGCAAATCATCAACATAAAAATTTTTCCTTATGTGTTCAATAGTGTTAGGATAGACTTCAGAATATTTCTTAAATGGTACTGCATAGTAGCTGCCAACAGAAATGGACTAGAGCTGAGGCCAAACAACACTGACTTCATTCTATATGCTTGAACCTTAGGTTCATTTTCCAACAAGTCTTTCGTATCCACCCACAGATACCTTACTGCATCTCTGTCCTCTGGTTTTAACTTTATCCGCAAAAAGGCTTGCTTCACATCTGCAGTCAATGCTACTCTACCAAACCTGAATCTCAGTAACAAGGAAAATAAATCTGCATTTAAATTTGGCCCAGCATCCAAACAGTCATTCAAGGACACACCACCTTTGTCCTTGGCTGAGCCATCAAAAACTACCCTCAGTTTGGTGGTAGTTTTGTCTCGCCGTACCACTGCATGGTGTGGCAGATAATGTGCCTCCTGGCTCACCAGCTCACCTTGCACCCTTTCATCATAGCCCTCCCTTACATAACTTAGGATGGCCTCATCGTATTCAATTAACAACTCCTCATTTTTTCTTAGCCTGTACAATGAAGTCTCCAACCTCCGATTAGCTAGCTGAAGGTTTGAACCGGGTTTGCAAGAATCCTTCCATGGTAGGCCAACTTCATAGCAACCATCTCTAAACCCAATCCCTTTTTCAAAGTGCTCTAAAACATCATTGTTCACTGTACTTGCCTGGTTGTCCTTTATACCAATAGATTCAAGTTCCCAAAACGCTTTCAAATGCCTTTCCAGACCATGGCTGTTCTCCTCAATCTTAACAAAGAGAGCCTTAACTTCCATTTCATTGCAATAACTACCATGTAGCATCCAGCCTAGCTTACTTTCAATAGCTACTGGGCCTTGAGATGTACGGACAATATTACCAGTGATGAAGTCCCAATAATAGTCAGCTCCAATCAAAAGACTAATATCTTCTGTTCCCTCAAACTTATTATTGCCCAAATTAATTCCTTTAACTTGCAATTCTTGGACACATGCCATATCTAAACAAGTAGTGACTGGAGCACAAAGTTCCTCAATCTCTACAGCTTGGACCTTGATAGTGGGACTTTGCGGTAACAACCCTTTAACCAGAACTTCTACCTTCTTAAATTTGGTTCGGTTTTGAACGGAACCCCCAAACCCAGAAATTCTTAAATTTTCCCTCTTAAGTTCTTTAAACTTCAATTTTCTGGAAATTCTGGTCTTAATAAAACTACACTGGCTACCACTATCAAACAACACTCTTACAGTAGCTTCTCCCTCATTCCCAATTAATAAGGCTGCAGTTGTTTGCAATAATCCCCCTTTACTTTTACTCCCTTGCATAGCAGTGGCATGTGCCACTGATGTCTCTACTTCTGGGGTAGGCCTACTAAGAGTGTTTTCACACAATAATGGCTGATGCCTACCATGACATTTTTTGCACAAAATTTTAAACTTACAAAACCTTGAGAATAAAACCCACTCTAATAGACAGAGTTTATTTCCACGACAGTTTCGACGCCCACTGGCATCCTCCTCGGGTGGATACAGAAACACAAATGAAACAAAACAAGAGGGAAAAACAGTTCAGGGATCGACCGTTAAGAAATTCGCACCTAGGTTAGATTCCATTCTCTCGAGACAGAAAAAGTAGATAATTTTAATTTGTGCGAAGGTACTTATAAGTTAGACCCTTTAATGAGATTCTTGGTCAATAAATCCCTTACGGAGTCGTGGAACGTGTTCGAACCTAAGTGTGTGTCTCTGGATTGGAATGTTTCCTTACTCGCTTTTAGTAAATGTAATAATGGAAGTAATTAATGTGGAAATAAATATATGCAGTAATTATGTCAAAACATTAGGATCTGTATGTATAGAACAAGAAGATATTTTTAATTTGTGGAAATGTAGTTATAAGCTGACCCTGTAATAAAATGCCCTTCTGGTTTCGAGAGAACGATATCTAACCTAGGTGCGAATTTCTCAATGGTCTCTGGATTATTTCCTAATCGCCTTTTTTCATTCGTTTTCGGTTTATAATTTCTGTATAATAAACAACAATGTAATAACCAATGTAATAATAAATTTATAATTTCTGTAATTAATAATTATGCAATATTAAATGTAATAAATTTAATTATAAATGTAATAATTATGTAAAAATAATAGAATCTGTATGTTTAGAACAGGAAGATAGTTTTTAAAAAATTTGTGCGAATGTACTTAATGAAAATGCCCCTCCTGTCTCGAGAGAATGGAATCTAACCTAGGTGCGAATTTCTTAACGGTCGATCCCTGAACTGTTTTTCCCTCTTGTTTTGTTTCATTTGTGTTTCTGTATCCACCCGAGGAGGATGCCAGTGGGCGTCGAAACTGTCGTGGAAATAAACTCTGTCTATTAGAGTGGGTTTTTATTCTCATATTTTGACCTTCACGTAAAAAAGTGAAGTTTTTTGCATTTACAAAACCTTGCTCTATGACCTTTCAAAAAACATTTAAAACATGCTGTGGACTTAGTTACCCTGTCCTTTCTCTCCTCAAAGGGTAAGGCCTCAGCCACCTCACATTTATATGACTTGTGGTTGCCTTCGCAAAATATACATTCCTTGATTCCCTTTAATTTATTCTCAGAGGAGGCATGTAGAGCTGACACTGTACCTGGGCTATTCCTTTTTGTGGAAACTTTGGTGCTGTGCCTGCCTTTGTCCTCTTGTTTACCATCCCACTGTGCAAACTCAACTCCCTCTCGTCTTGCTAATTCTGTGCCTAAAAGACTTAACATCTGCTGAAGGGGGATGTACACATGTTCTGCAGAGTGTCCCCTACTTAATTCAAGCAAAATTGAGCTAGGCAATTTAGACTCCAGTGTAGGAACCAACATTATACCATACTTTTCCATTCCTACACCCAAGTTGTCCAGGGACCTAGTTCTAATTTCAAATTCATCATATAACTGCCGTAACTCCTTGACACTATTAGGATTATTAACAGGAGGTATAGCTAAAAGTGCACGGAGGTGGCTTTTAATTAAGATCTCTGGCTTACCAAACCGTTTCTTTAATATATCCCAAGCCACATTATAATTAGCCTCTGTTAATGCTAATCCTGCTATAGTCTTTGCTGCCTCCCCTTCCAAGAGGGACCGCAAATAATTAAACTTCTCCACGGCACTTAACACTTGACTAGAATGAACTGCTGATTGAAAACTGTCTGCCCATCCTTGCCATTCCTGAATACTCCAGAAAATGTTTTGAGTACAAGCCTCGGTAATTGAACTACAGATCTGTTAACCTTAACTTCACAAGCATCATTTGTTGAGTGTTGTGTTTCATTATTAGACCTGGTCTCTAACTGTACTGAGCTGCTAAACTCTTTTGCTCGGAGGCCTACGTTAATCATATCATCAATAATCTCTTCAAAGTAAATTATGTTATTTTCTATTTCATCCTCTTCTATAAGAGCCTCAATTTTAACATTTACCTCACTTAGAGCAACCTTTTAGTTTCTAATATGGCAAGCTTCGCAGTCACTAAGCGTAAATCCTCTTGCTCTATGGCAGAATCTATAGTGGCAATGACCTTTGTAATTAGACCTTTATAGGCACTTCTCCTTTTTATAAATTTGTTCAATTCAGATGCACTCATCTTCAATGTAAACAACCCTTGGGCTCAATACCAAATGAGCTGAATTGGCAGAAATACTTAACCAAACTGATCAAACGCAAATTTTACTTTCAAATAAACTGAATTGCTGAGTGGGGTACTAACCAAACACCAGTATGGAATACCAAATTTTCCACCCCAGGACCTTAATTCAATAATGACCCAAAATTAACCAACCGGAAAAAATGTAGGCCAAAAAACGACAGACGACTGGCCAAGTTTCGCAATTGGGTGACCAAACTTTACCCTGGGACCTTAATTCAATAATAACCCAAAATTAACCAAACCGGAAAAAAAGTAGGCCAAAAAACGACAGACGACTGGCCAAGTTTCGCAATTGGGCGACCAAACTTTTTACCCTGGGACCTTAACTCAATAATAACCCAAAATTAACCAAACCGGAAAAAAGGTAGGCCAAAAAACGACAGACGACTGGCCAAGTTTCGCAATTGGGCGACCAAACTTTTTACCCTGGGACCTTAACTCAATAATACTCAACCGTCTAGGCCTAACTTGGGATACAATTTGCGCAATCAGAACTTTGCCGAAAAATGGTCACTGACTCAGTCTTGGGGTAGAAATCCGGTTCTGAAGGACCATGTTATTTTATTTATTTGTCGGGTTCGAAATCCCAGCTGAGCCGTGAACGGCCAAATTCTAAAGGGCAAGTTCTACCTAAAGCCCAAGTTAGCTAAATTAAACTTTACGGATTTGAGATCCTATTAGGTCCTACCTCAGGGTAACCTCAGGGTTGCTGACTCGATGCGGCCTACCTTAAACCTAAATTACATAAACTTAAGTAAACAAAAGGGTACTATTTGTGGTCTTCTTTCTGAACCTTGCAACAACAACGCAACCTGGACTATTGCACGATGCAACAATCATGTATCTAAACAACCAAACTGAATTGCAAGAGAGCTCTCTATCAAACCACACCTTTACGTACGACCTTCCACAAACGAGTAGAAAAGACGCGCAGCGTCCCAAAATGATGCCAACAGTGTGACCAAACAATGATGCCACAAGAGCTCAAAAATGCTAGCTCTAAATTAAGTTAATTTTTCACTAACCTTACAATTATGAGATGGATATATATACACACCTTAACTTAATATATATACAAGCAATGCTGCATCAATCAGCTTAGTCATCGTATCGCCTTGGGACAACAATGGTTCTTCCTCTTCTAGATTTTCTAACATTCATAAAATCTGCGACAGTGCAGATTTGATACTTCTGCAGGAGCACTGGCTACCTAAGCAAGCGCTAAAATTCTTCTCTACCATCCATGATGACTTTATTTACCATGCGTCATCAGCAGTAGACTTGTCAGATGAATTAATGTACGGTAGGCCTTTTGGTGGTGTTGCTTTCTTATTAAGGAAAAATTTGTCAAAACATATAAAATTTTTAACAAGCGATAATGTAAGGTTGTTAGGCATTGAATTACAAGTGAACAATGATTGCATATTAATTGTAAACTGCTATTTACCATACAACAACGGCAGTAATCTAGATGAATACATTGATTTGGTGTACAAAATTAAATCATTATCAGATAACCCCAAATATTCTCACTGTATAATAATGGGGGACTTTAACGCACATGTGAACTCGGAATTCTTTGTAGAATTGGGTAACATGTGCGAGTCGGCCAATTTAAGTATAAGTGATGTAGATGTATTAGGGGTAGCCAGTGGTAATTTTACATATGTTAGCGATATGAGTGGTACCACCAGGTGGATTGATCACTGTCTCACTAGTAATAATCTAAAGGATCGAATTGTTAGAGTTCATATTTTGCATGATTTCCTTCTTTCTGATCATAGACCATTAGAAATATTAATTAACGTTACCAATTTATGCGCAACACGACTTAACAAGAACTCAATAGGTAAGAATAATCGCGTCGATTGGTCCAATGTTAATATGCAGCAGAGAATAGAATACAAAGAGAGAACATGTCACCGCTTTAATAATTTAGAAATTTTGCACCTTGCCTGTAATAATCCTTGCTCAAATGATTCTCACTGTAAACTCATAGATAGGTATTAAAGTAAGATAATATCCCTGTTAAGAGAAGCAGGAAGCCCCCTGATTAAATCTTACAACTATCATACTAAGGTTATTCCTGGATGGAATGATTTTATTGCCCCCCTGAAGAGGGAATCGAAAGACGCCTATGATTTGTGGTGCTTTCATGGTAGACCCAGATTAGGACCAGTATACATGAATATGTGTAGAAGTCGGGGTCAGTATAAGGCGGCCATAAAGCGATGTAAACAGGAAGAAGAGTCTATTCGAGCATCAAAAGCCTGTGAAGCTCGCATAAATAACGATAATAACAAATTTTGGAAATTTGTTAAGAATCAAACGGGTGTAAAAAAATGTCCTCCCTCCGACAATCGATGGGGTGTCGGGGGAGGATGAAATTGCAAAGCTGTGGAAAAACCACTACTCTAACATTCTAAACAGTGTGAGTAGGGATAATCTTAAGATAGATTGCAGCGAAACGATTGTGGGAGGGACAAGGGAAAATATTTTGATACCATTTTCTGAAGTAAAGAGGTTAATTAAAGAGTTAAAGACTGGTTCTGCGTCAGGGGTAGATGACATCGAATGAGCACTTAAAATATGCAAATGACGTAGTATGTCTGCATATATCATTGCTCCTATCAGCCATGCTTGCTCATAGCTATATCCCAGCAGAGTTCATGAGGGGTATATATCTTGCCCCCTGGTCAAAAATAAGTACGGAGACATTCTGTCCAGCAATAATTACAGGCCTATTGCTGTCGCTTCCTGCTTCTCGAAACTACTAGAAAAACTCTTGCTACTCCGATTAAATGATTTCCTATGGACATCTCCTAATCAGTTTGGCTTTAAAAGGTCCCACTCAACTGACCTGTGCATCTATGTATTTAAAGAAGCAATATCTAAATACATTGACAGTAATTCAACCATTTATAGCTGTTTCCTTGATATAAGTAAGGCATATGATAGGGTGAACCACAATATTTTATTTGCAAAACTAGAAGACAGGAAGGTTCCCATATACATATTAAATTTATTGAAATTTTGGTATTCCCACCAATCTTTCACTGTTAGGTGGGGCAATGTACTATCCGAGTGTTTTGGCTCCTCTTGCGGGGTGAGACAAGGCTCCTTGCTCTCCCCTATGCTGTTTAATGTGTATATTGACGGATTAATTGCTTCACTTAATGAGGCAACAGTGGGATGTTGTATAGATAACACAAGGATAAATAACTTAGTTTATGCCGATATGATGTTAATAAGTCCCTCTGTTAAAGGTCTGGATCGGCTACTAAACGTCTGCTAAGTGTATTCGCAGAAACATGATATTCTTTTTAATGTTACAAAAACTAGGGTTATGCAATTTCATCCTAAAAGCTGTAATCAGCCAGCTGATATAAGGTTTAAAATGAATGGTGAAGTAATTGAGGAAGTACAAGAGTTTAAGTATTTGGGTCAAACTATTACCAGCTCCTTGAGTGATGACTCGGATATAAGAAAATCTCGAAGCCTGTGTGCTAAAGCGAATATGACCATAAGGAACTTTCGTTTCTGTACAAGTGAAGCTAAAGACACACTCTTTCGTACTTTCTGCAGTAATATATACGGTCAGCAACTCTGGGTGAATTATAAAAAAGGTTCTGGCAGAACCCTAAATTTGCTGTACAACAGGTCTTTTAGACTCTTACATAAATTATCCGCGAGATGCTCAGCTTCGCAAATGTTTGCTACCCGCAATGTCCCGAGCTTCCCGGAGGTAACAAGACGTGCTCAACACAGTCTAATGCAAAGAATTAAAAACTCAACCAACCCGATCATCCAAGCTATCCATGAGTCTGCCATTTATCCTCTAAGCTATGGACTTCTTGGTGCGAAAACGTGTCTGTAGCTCCACGTAACTTCGACAGTGCAGTATTATTTCTAATCAATTGTATATATTTCTATCCTTAGTATATGAACTGTCATTGTATTAAGAATATTTGTCATATGGACTACAGTCTGCCAATAAACCTTTTCATTTCATTTTCATATAAGTAATAGGAGGTGCACCTCGGTGGTGTAGTGGTTAGCGTCGCTGACTACGAATCCATCAAAGCTGGGCACAAACCGTTAATCGTTAATTAACGAAGTTAACTTTTTCGTTAACGATTTAACTTTTAAGTTAACTTTGAAAATCATTATCGGACTAATTAACTTCCGTTAACTCAAGTCCGTTAACCCAAAAAATTCATAAATAAACGTTTAAAAGTTTCTATTATTTTCAGTGCTGAGCAGGTGCGCAATTAATCCGCCACTGTTAATAGTGATGAACGAATTTCCATTTCCGCAGTGCAAAATCAGGCGATATATTTGTTTCCGTCGCCACAATTTGTCTTACCAAATATGGTAGTTATTTATGGCATTGGTTTGAGCAAAACATGGTCGACTGTAAAATCAGGCGGAAAGATTTGCCATTTGAGTTGAATGTTTCAACCTCTTTCAAGAAATATCACGATCATTTTAAGGCACTTTCAATAATATATATGTAACAATTACAACAAATAACTACATTCGTTTCATTTGCAGTCTGTCTCTTGCGCAACATGTTTGTGCTAGTGAATATTTAAAAATAATCGTTGTCAAGTAAGTCATGTATATTTATAATATGTCTGTGAGTACCTTATTAGTAGTCTCCTTGATACAACGAAGGGGCAGCAACAGTAGAGGCAGCAACAACGAGGAGGAGGAGGAGGATGATGACTTCTTCAGTGCTGTCATCCAGACAAAAGAGAGCAGCAGAAGCCACAGGTCACTCAAGGGCAAGGCCCAGAACTTGGTCAAGACCTGGCTGGAGACCAACTCCAAGGACTTGCTGACAGATGCTGCCTTCTTGGGTGAGCAAGTGTTGGTGGACTTGTTCATCAAGTTCAACACAGCCATCCCCTCCAGTGCTGCAGTGGAGCGTTTGTTCTCTATGGGCAAGGACATCCTGAGGGCCAAGAGATCATCCCTGTCTGATGAAAACTTTGATATGCTAATTTTCATGAAGGGCAACATGCATCTCGTGGACAAAATGGAGAACGAGAAGAAGAGGGAAAATTAAATTTTATATATATATATATATATATATATATATATATATATATGTTTTTTTTATTTTTTTTATAATAAAAGTTAGTGTTAACGGTTTATCGTAACTTCCGTTACATGTTTAACAGATTAACGGTTAACGAAGTTAACTTTTTGGTTAACGGTGCCCACCACTGGAATCCATTGGCCCCGGGATTGAGACCCGATGACGGCAGGCGACGCTCCCCAAAACTCAGCTATTCATCCTTCCACACAAAAAGATTAGTAGGTAAATGGGTACCTTGAGTAGCCTTGTGCTTAAGACGCTGGGCTGCTCGGGTGTGGTTCGGATTCTACGTTAAACTGTAGGTCTAAGGCGGTGACAAGTTTGACCTTCGTCAGAATGAACAATTCGGGCGGAAGCTAAACCAAAGTTAACCAAGGTTTTAATATCAATGTTAAGTGGAGCTACAGACAAACGTTTTCGTACCATGAAAACTATGTATTTTGGAAAACATATGGCAGGACTGATATCTTGGATAGTCATGTATGTACCGTGTCTTTCATTTCCTTTGAAATTAAACTCTACAGTATATACATATCTTCTTTACTTCAGTAATTTCAGTTAGAACTCTCGCCCGACACATCGGGAATGAACATTTATGGGGGGGAAAAAAATATTAGGGTGACGCGAAAAAATTCTAGATTTTGCAGTCTGGCTTAAATCCTACTTACGTAGCCTTGCCAATAATTAGGCCAACTTTCAGAATTTAATTTAAAATAGACCCAAAATATTCTAATCTGGCGTTTATCGTTATCATGAAGTCATATCAGTCAATCGTAATATTCTGGCTCAGGCCACATACCATATCTCGTCTTCTAATAGCTTTCAATAATTATTTTTACTGTAACAGACGAACCAACCTCCTCAATTATCTTCTACTTAAAATTTTATCCTAAAAATGCAGACTACGTTGTGGCCAGTGCCGTAACACCGGTTCGTCGATCAGCGAAGTTAAGCGACACTGGTTCTGGAGCAGTCGTGAGGGAGACCGTCCTCTGCGTCCGAATTATGTAGCGACCCGGAATTGGGACCCCACATAAAATGGTAGGTCCCGTCTGTCATATGACCTTAGCCGTTGCGAAGGAAGTTAAATAAACCCTCATCATTACAGCTTTAAAATGCGATACTTTTAAACTCACTACACGGCCGTTACTTCTGGAGTCATATTTTTACCTTAAATGTTTATGGTATATGCTGCGGAAAATTGTAAAATAAAATTAATATAAAGGTGCAGTAAAATATGTATAAAATGTACCATATATAAATAAAATTAAAATATACAAATAAAATTGAAATGTACAAATAAATCCTAAAAGTTGTCTTTTTTCTCAAATTATATTAGTTAACCATTTCTATATAATTATATTCTTTGTAAATATTTTTTAAACTTTAAACGATATAAAACTGTATATAATTATTTTTTTAATCTCATCCATCTAAAAGTCATACAATACCTTTTAATAGTTTGCACAAGCTCACACGAACAAGCAAGGGGTAGAACCGAGGTACAGTATTTTTGAAAGCGTAATAACTAATTCGTCTCAAATCTTTCACTTCCAAGCTTGTATTATTTTTTTAATGTTAACGAAGCCGTCACAAAAATTTTATTTTTGAGAGAAATCTCCCTTTTAGGGGTGTAGCTACGCGGAAGATACTTGCCCCTGCATAGTCGAGGTAATTTATTTATTTATTTATTTATTTTTTTTTTAAGTACATTTAAAAACGTAACATACGGTTCTGAAAATGGGTGTCCAGCCGGAGACAGAGTATTTGTAAAGTCGGGAGTTATGGCAGGCGTGTTTTGCTTACAAACATGAGGGATGACATTTTGCCCTGGTTTGTGTTCAAAAAGTGAACTTCCTTTTCAGAATAATCGCTTTATATCCCAATTTGGGTTGCTAGGTTTTAAATATCTAAATACGGGACAGCTTCGAGTCGAACTGTGAAAATGGTTAATACTCAAATCCGTCTCTAAAATGCTCGCAATTCACTTCTAAAAATAAAAAAGTCATTACTGTTCTTGCGTTATTTTCCTTACAATAATAGTTAAAATAAAAATAATAGAAGGGTTGTTTTCATTGTGTCCTGTATACGATAGACAAGAGACTATGATCACAATAATAGAACCGGCACCCTTTACTCGGGGATAGGTCGCGGCCATGTCGTAACACCACTTCGTCGACCAGCAAAGTAAGCGACATTAGGTATGGATAGTAGTTGGATGGGTGACGTCCTCGAAGTCCAAATGACGGAGCGACCGGCGATTCGAATTTCACGTAAAGCTTAAGTCCGCTTCGACACAACTTTGTTACGAAGGAGGTTAAAAAAGGAAAACTTGGTTAAATGTCAGTAGAGGAAGTCGAGACTTTTTCTCCCCCCAAAAGCTGACTAACCACTTTCGGTAGCAATTTACCACGAAGAGCCATAGCTAAATTTCTACCACAAATCAGTCGAGTCAAAAACTAAGGTTGTAAATAAAACTAACTTTGGGAATTAAAAAATACATATTTCAATTAACCTTTTCCAAATTATAAGTTTCATGATCACCCCGTAGTTAATTACAATTATGTTAATATTCATTCACTCATTAAACGTAAAAAGTCATACAAAAATTTTACTAATAAAAATCTGAAAAAGCAGCGTATGTATTAGAAACGGCTATCCAAATAGTGTATATTCAATGTTTATTATTTCATCTACAATATTTCAATACAAAGGAATGTTAACCATCAAAAATTCGTACTGCCCAAAATAAAATACCAGATCTATACTGGGAAAAAAAATTATATACTGTATTTTAACACATTAATGAATACTTTTTAATTTATAAACAATAACGTTTAAAAGACAATTCTTCGAAGAAAAGATTGTTCAATGTTCATCTATAACAATGTGAACAACGTGAATTGGCTAAACTGTTACGTCACTACTATTAACCTATGTTGGCAAAATCTGTTAGTAATACTGCTGAAGAAAAAACCTTTAACGAAGTAATTCAATTAACATTAAAATAACTTATATATATTATTTTGGCTATAATCTGCTAAATTTATGGCTGTAAAAATCAAGTCTCATATATTTTGCATATTTTATATACAATTATAAACCTAGGTTGTTGATATATATATATATATTATATATATATATATATATATATATATATATATATATATATATTTTCTCACCATATATCACCTTTCAAATTTCACATTTCAATGTGTACTTACAAAATAATAAAATTTACTGCCCCTCATCGCGGTAAGCGCTGTACTATCAATTAAGTCTTATAACTAGTACAACTTCCTTTTAAAATCATAACACAATCACAAGTACCAAAATTAAACTCAAACTGCTACAAGCGAGCACAATTCGAACTAATGGAGAACACGCATTAGTTGAAATTATTTTGATTGCAAATCGTAAACCTAAGACACGGTGAATATTTTCTCCCATAAAAAAAATTAAAAAAATAGACCTCGCTGAAAATAAGTTTCTTTTAATTCGAGGCTACGAAAACAATCTTGGGCCATTACCACAAAGGGAGAAAAAAAGTTTATAAAAATGGTAAAAAGAAAAGGCTGGTGAAGCAATGCTCTTCAACCTCATGAGAGAATCTCGTTCACAAAACCTATATAATTACTCATGATTAAACGAAGTAAATTACCGAAACAAATGAATAGTTCATATCATCGACGATTTTATTATTTTTAGACGTATTTATAATCAGATCAATAAGCAATGACAACTTACACCAAAACAGTGATAAAATATTTCGTATGTACAAACACAGTGAATCGGTTTAATAAAGAGCGAAGTTAAAACTAAAGAAGGGAGAGTAATGTGAGGAAGAGAGGAGAGAGGAGAGGGTAATGCCACCCTAAACGCTGCTGCTATTGGGAAGCTTCACTTTGCTGGGAAGCGCTGGAGCATGACCTTCCTCTTCGTCCATGAGCGAAAGTTTCGTTAGGTCTTCCGGAAGGACAAGTTTCACAGGAAGTGTGTGGTGAGACGAGATGGACATACCAGACTTCTGAATAACGAAAATAGTTTAAGTAATCAGTGAATGCGACTCGTTCATACTCAGATTTCGAGTCCCAAAATCTGAGCTGAAAAGGTTAAATTTCAAAACACAAGTCATCCCCGAATTTTTAAGCAATTCGCAAAAACTGAAATGATAGACGAAATGTGGACTGATAAATTTTTCTTCGAACGTACCATTTTCTTCTCTTTCTTGCTGTTCGATGAGCAAATGACGAAGAGAATGTAGGATAGGAATATAATGAAACTGACCAAGGAAACAATGAGGAGATAAGGGGGAACTCCGACCTTCCGCGAGAGGCACTCGATGGATGCCGTTCCACTTGATAATAAACTGTCGGAGTCTGACACTGAAACACACAAAGTCTTAAAATGAATGAAAGTATTGCTTTTTTTTATTACTGCCACCAGATTTGTCCCACAGCTACGCCTTTCCTAATGACATGCTCAGTCAACGATACTAAAAATTAATGAATTGTAGGGAGCAATAGCTGCTTACACTCTTACCTATTTCGATTAACAACTCCCAGATCTATTTCGCTCTGGAAGTTCATCGTACTCGCAAATAAATACTTTGCGCACTTACGTCTCTCTTGTTCGTTTGATTCTGCTTCCTGTTGCTCCTCTTCAATCTCCCTCGGAGGAATAACTTGAACCATCACCTCCAGCGGGCCTTCCACAGCAACCAACTCATTATCGTCTCGCAAGAAATATACTGTGAGAGAGGACTGCACGATGCGCAGGAATCCAACCACTTTGCTCACTACTTCTCGGATCTGCATCACTGGTTTCAGCAAATGAATGCCACCTTCCTCCTTGTAAAGGCAGCAAAATTTATGATGTACATCTTAATGAACTTCATATACGAAGATTAGCCCTGAACATTTATTCGAATATATATATATATATAATTTATTTTTTTGTTTTTAATTTTTCAAAGTATGACCGTTCATGGCCACCAAAAGAAAGGTGGATAGCAGAGCGAACACAGGACGAAAACTATGAAACAGCTAGCGGAAATGAACAATAGACGGGGGAAAAAAATATCAAAAAAACACACATATATATATATATATTTTTTTTTTTCCTCCCTTTTATAATGGGAAGACAACACGTTCTACTGTACAATAAGTAAAATTATTACTCTTATGGAGTTTTCCAAGAAAAATAATTTAGTATCCGACGACCCCCAAAATCTACATAATCCCCTTTACTTCATCTACATAAATGCGTGCAAAGTGACGAGCTACGACTTAAAGAATTAACTAGAGGGACTTCGCCTAAAACTTAATTGCTCAAACCAGATGAAAACCATACCCACTCCCTCTCCTACTTGTTAAATACTGTAGAGATGTATGAAGCAAGTTACTCCATAATAAACTAATCATAAGAAAATGTTACAATTATCCCAATCCTTGATATATAACTAGGCTTTAAAGTGGACGATACCAAGACCTGAAGGAATTGGAAACGAACTACACAGCCCAGAAGAAAACTAACACATAATATAAACTTCAACATATATGAAAAAAAGGACCAACACGACGGCAAACATTCCTATATATTTTTCTATTTCAGACGTTTGGACAAAATACTTTGTCATCTCTGTGTTTCTACAAATAAAATTTCTTTATAATAGTAAACGTAGATAAGTAATACATTTAATAACGTCAACTTCCATACTCAGCAGAAAACTGGGATTGGACTGTATGTGGATAGTAACTCTAGTATAAGGTTGGTTGGTTTGTGAGAATAGTTAGTTGGTTAGAAAAGGTGTAATTTACAAGACGAGCTATTGTTATTAATGGCTAGTTTACTTTTGTGAATGTAGAGATATTCCAAAGTTCTCAACTCTTGAGGTTATTGATTCTTGTTAATATTTCAAACTGGGTTTTATGAAGGGGCTGATTATCATCATCACCATGATTTCTGATTGTGGTGGATTACTGAGGGGACGATTAGTACGGACTGATAATCCTAAATGTTGGGAAAGGGGTACTCTTCCAACTGGAGTAGAGTACTGCCGATATATGCAGCCGTACAGCTGTTGTGCGTGTATGGGGTAAGCAACATTAGGTCAAATAGTTTTCTGTCAGTGTTGTTTTACCCCACTATTATACTTTTTCATTTCCTTCCACGTATTCATAACCAATGGGACTGTTCCTCAAGATACATGGGCAATTTCGTCGACATCTGTCACCAAGACACCAGCCAGACGGGTTCCCCGACTATCATTCTCCGTTCACAGGAAAAATCAATATCAGCATATTAAGATAGTAAATTATCTTGCTATAAAATGCATTCAAACATCGATTTAGTAAAGTATCATATATGACGCCATTAATGACGACAGAAAATAAAAAATAAGGGAACCTTCATATCCCATATTTCCCAAGGAAGTGAGGGGCCCGAGCCTGGGCTACCTTAGTCAGAATCAATTAAAGGTGGGTGGCCAGCCCGCCACTTTGTCGTGACGCAAGAAACAGAAAAAAACAACCGCCCAGCAGTAGGCAGCTCTGGGGTTCGAACCCAACCCACAACTGAGCGGAGTGTTAACACTGCTGGGCTGGGCCGGGCCCACACACCACATACCCAACGGCAGGTTTGACCTTGACCTAGACTGGAGCAGGGTCTAACCCGAAAGTAGTTGCAGACCCGAACCTGGACTCCGACTCGAAATCAAACATGAAAATGGACCCAAACCAGATCGGGACCTGAAAATGACCGACCTTTCAGCCGGATCCTCACGACATAACCCTAAGCCACTACCTACTAAACTGTTACGTATATTTTTCCATGACAGTAAACACTTTTCTAAAGATATACAGTAACCGTCATAGGTCTGGCAATAAATATGGCAATGGCAAGTGGCACTCTTGCAGAAGATGTATAAGAACAGCATGATATTTATATAAAGTTCATTATTATTACTGTTGTTATTACTATTATTACCTTTCTAACAGAATTTTGTTACAAAAACTTCGGCAAAGATAGAGGGATTGAAGACAGTAAGAGGTGGGGAATTGATGAGACGAAAAGCCTTTGATTCCACCTGGTCAAGAAGGGATGTGTGGGATGAACCACCCAACACATAAGAAGCATACTCCATACCGAGGCGGACAAGACCCCTGTACAGAGACAGCAACTGAGTGGGAGTGAAGAAACTGCGGAGGCGGTACAGCACACCTAACCTCTCAGACGCCGTTTTGGAAAGAGGGTATATATGGTCTTTCCAAGAAAGATCGGGACAGGGTGAATTAAAGCGAACTTATTGCAGGAAGGAAAAGTACCATATGAAATAAAGACGAAAGAGTTTGCCTGGGAAGGGTGTCATCACAGCACAGCTCTTCAGAACCACAAGAGGAACACCATCAGGACCGTACGCCTTCCTAGAATTGAGTCCAGATAGAGCAGAAGAAACATCTTTGGAAGAGATTCTAATTTCAGACATAATAAAGTCAGAGGGAAGAGGAGATGGAGGGACAGCACCGGAATCGTCCATGGTTGAGTTTGAACAAAGAGTTCAGCTTCATTAGGAGGAGAGATAGCAACTGGGCGTCGGAATGGAAAAAAGGAGGGAAAGAGGAGGAAGTAAAGTTGTTGAAGAGGTTCTTAGCTAGAAATCAGAAAGAGCGAGAATAATTACAATTGGATAGGTTTTCACATTTTTGTCGGATGAAGGAATGTTTGGCGAGTTGAACAGATTTTGCCTGATTCCAGGGAGAAATATAAGCCAAGTGAGAATCAAGAGTTTGATGGCCATGGGCAGCTTCCGAAAGACTCCTCTCTGTTACGGATAGCATTACATTAAAGTTTAACTAAGGGTTTTTTTTTTTGCATTAGTAGTAGGAATAGAATATAGCATGTACGCCTTTATGCCCAAGAGAATCACCTCCGTGATGCATTCAGCACACTCGAAAGGGCCCCGGCCATGGAAGCAGTAATCACTCATGGGAAATCGCAGAAGTACTGCCTAAGGGTCTCCCAATTGGCAGCGCCAAAGTGCCAAAGACGCTTCCTCTTGGGAGGATCCAAAGGTCGAATTAGAGCGATAGGAGAGGAAACAGATAAAAGATTGTGGTCGGAGAAGCCCCACGAAGAAAAGTTTCAAAGGTGGTGGTATGTGACTTGAGAAATAAATCCAGAATGTTAGGCCTATCTCCAAGGCGATCGGGGATACGAATAGGGCGCTGTACAATCTGCTGTAGGTCATTCAAGATCGGAAAGTTGGAAGCTAGTTCACCAGGGGCGTTAATAAAATGAGAGGAAAACCAAAGGTGGTGGTGAACATTGAAATCTCCTAAAATGGATATTTCAGCAAAAGGAGAGTGGGATAGAATGTATTCCACTTTGGAAGTGAGGTAGTTAAAGAATTTCGGATAGTCAGTAGAATTAGGAGAAAAGTAGACTGCGCAGATGTATTTAGTTTGAGAATGGCATGTAAGCCATAGCCAGATGATATAGAATTCGGAAGATTAGAGTTCGAGAATACGAAAACAAGTTAGGTCATTGCGTACATAACACGCAACATCCACTTTTGGAGTGAAATTGAGTATAGAGAAAGTAAGATGGTACAAAAAAGGGATTACTGTCAGTCATCCCAGACATCGCGAGTTTGAGTGAGGAAGGGAAGGTTTAGAGGAGAGGTGGTGTTCAACAGATTGAAAATTTGAGAAAAGGCCACGAATGTTGCAGAAGTTTATGGAAAGTGAATCAGGCAGAGGCCCAGGACATCTCGAATGAGCGGTAGCAGATCCAACCCTGCTGCTCGGGTCTGCGACCCCGGTGTCGGTATCGGGGGAGCCAGAAACGGAGACATTTATGGTCCCTCCCCAGGGGACTTCGAAGCTCTTGAAACTGTCGCCAATTGCTTTTCTTTTAATTCTGAAAAGATTATGTAGTGTGTAAGATGCATGTATGTGAAGAATAGGGAGAGAAGTGCATGTTTCAGAGCATGCTGGACTCCTCACAGGGTAGATGAGACACGGAAAAAGATCAGCTACAGAGGACAGTGTCTCCAGCACTGTCTAACGACACACAGACACACTGTATCATCTGGGAAAATTAAATCCACTATAGTCCGAATAAGTAATGGTAAATGACAAACACTATAGTTTTTTTTTCATGATGTTAGCCCGACATGGGCAATGGGTCACGAACATGTGTGCCTTGAAAAATGGACGCTCAATTTTGCCAGTTGGGGTTTAAGTTTTGGTTTTTGGCTAAAAATACAATAGTTACCTCCCTTTTCTTTGATGTATTCAATCCGATGCTAATGCAACGAGTCTTTAGCTTATATTGAGGTTCTGGATATAGTAGGTTAGGTGTAGTGGTAATCCCTAGATCTTGTCCCAAAGCTGGACCCTATCCGCTTTGCAGATAGCTGGTGAGGAAGCTATATTTTGGGGGCCTCTTTGCGAGTGACCCATTGCCCACGTCGGACTAACATCATGAAAAATAAAAAACTATAGTGTTTGTCATTTACCATTAACTTATTCGGACTATAGTGGATTTAATTTTCCCAGAAGAGTTCATTGTTCCATGCACAGTCTGTGTGTATCATATACATACATATATACATAACATATATATATATATATATATATATATATGTTATAATGTTATAATAATGTTTCAGACCAACAAAGACCCTAGGATCCACTCATGGCTGGTCTACCTAACTGTGTTCGTAATTGTGTATGTCCTCCGTGGTGGCGGAGGGGACCTACAATTTTACGTGGGTTCCGAACCACAAGAACATAAGAAATTTATGTAACAACTTCCTGTACACTGTGTACATTGGCAACGACCAATTTAGCAAAACTAATTAATTATCGATTTAAAACTAAAGATAGAATCTCTGGATCCAGAGGATCACGTCATAATAGACTACTATCCACGAATATGTTACACTCTATATCTATTTATAACCGACATGCAAATATATAAGATCCAGAGAATCCAGTCAATTTCATTACGGTATCCATCAGTACTAGTACCTTGTCACGAAAAATAAGTCACGGTCCATATCGATTGTGGACCAAGTCAAAATTTACAACTATATACATTACAATATATACACTTACGAGGAAAAGTGTAGGTGTGGCTGTAAAGACTGTACAGTAATGTAGAAATGTGTGTGCACCCATCTTGGGTCTCCCATTTAAAGGTGTTTGTGGGGCAAGTGAAGATCATGAGTTTTTCAATACCTCACAGTACTATGGGGGGCACCGCTCAGCAGAGGAATCTCTTTAAATGGGGGGTGTAAGGGCAGAGAGTATCCCCTAACCCAAGACGCTGCCTCCCTATATCCCACAACACTTGTGTTGAGCTGTGGGATCTATCCCCACAAGCCTTAATTTTACTACCTTAAACTATACCCAATCTATCAACATATGCGTCTAATCGATTTTTAAACATGTTTATAGACGTGCTACTAATTACTTCTACCTGCAAACTATTCCAGTTATTTACTATTCTATGCGTAAAAAAGTTTTTGGCAACTGCTGTCTCGAACCTTCTACTTGTCAACTTACACCCGTTATTTCGAGTCCTATTATATTGAGAAATTTCGAAAAAGCTATCTCTATCTACGTTATCGAACCCATTCATAATTTTGAAAACCTGGATTATATCACCCCTTAACCTCCTAGTCTCGAGTGTTGTCAATTTTAACTCCTTAAGCCTATCCTCGTACGACTTTGACCTAAGCGACGGAATCATCTTAGTTGCTCGTCTTTGAACTCTTTCGATTTTGTCTATATCTTTGCGCATATGCCGATTCCAAAATTGGACCGCGTACTCCAAATGGGGTCTAACTAATGATTTATAAAGTGGAACTATAATATCGCGCGATTTGTACTCAAAATTTCGAGCTATAAAACCTAACACTTTGTTCGCCTTATTGACCGCTGCTGTACTTTGTTTCGCTACTTTTAAATCACTAGTGACTATAACTCCAAAATCTTTTTCCTGCTCTACGCTTGTTAAATCTTTCCCTGACATACTATACGCAAAATTAGTTACGCGAACCTATATGCAAAATTTTGCACTTATCCACGTTAAATCTCATTTGCCATGTGACTGACCAATCAACGATTTTATTCAGATCTTCCTGAATTTTACCTCTATCTTCGTCATTAATCGCCCTACCACCCAGCTTCGTGTCATCCGCAAACTTTGAAACTGTACTGACTAGGCCGACATCTAAATCGTTAATATATATAAGAAAAAGCAAGGGGCCCAATACAGAACCCTGAGGAACGCCACTCGCTACATTAGCCCAAAACGACTCCGCTCCATCAACGACCACCCTCTGTTTCCTACCTCGCAACCACTCTTCTAGCCAATTTATTACTACACCCCTGATTCCATGAGCCTTAGTTTTTTCAATGAGTCTTTTGTGCGGCACGGTGTCAAACGCTTTTTGAAAATCTAAATACACTACATCAACCGCCCGATGTCTATCGTAAACGTCAACCGCGCTTTGGAAAAATTCTAAAAGATTAGTTAAGCAAGATTTGTTTCGCCTAAATCCGTGCTGCGTATTTCTAACTAGCTTATGGAATTCTAAGTGTTCGACTATACGATCCCTAATTATTGATTCCGGTAGCTTACCTACAACAGACGTTAAACTGATTGGCCTATAATTTCCCGCCGCACCTTTATCGCCTTTCTTAAAGATAGGTGTTACGTTTGCAGACTTGAAATTATCTGGTACGCACCCTACAGAAATAGACGCATTAAAAATCTTTGTTAGCGGCACAACAATGCTATCTTTTAATTCTTTTAGTTGTGTGGGATATATAGAATCCGGACCCGGTGATTTACGCGTTTTCATTTTATCAATATAGCGCATTACCTCCCCTTCACTAACGACAATATTATCCAAAATATTACCATTATCAAAAGGTATTATGTCTATGACCGTAGGAATATTCGTTACATCTTCTATAGTAAAAAATTCGTTTAGCAAGGTAGCCATTTCCTTGTTTTCAGAGACTAGATCTCCATTTACATTTTTCAATGGACCTAAGACACTTTTTACTGGATTTCTATTATTGACGTATTAAAAGAATCGCTTGGGGTTTTCTTTACCGTCACGAGCTATGGAGATTTCAAATTCGCGCTTGGACTTTTTTATTACTTATATATATATATATATATATATACTACAAACATTTTTAATGTCGGTAAAAGAAATGTTAGTCTTCATGTTCGAATATGTTTAAAATTAAAATTTTATACCTTGTGTTATTTTCCACAAGGACTAAAATCTCTTAAAATTTTACGGTCGCATTTGCGACGTACGGCATGAAAGGATTAATGACTTACAGAAACCACCTTCCGAGGATTCAATTACATCCCAAACACCTATCACGCCCTTCTCGGCTCGATGACACTATAGGCTAATTATGTTTTTAGAGGAAAGAATTTAAAAGTCTACGTCGCATATGCGGTGTGTGTGTGTGTGTGTGTGTGTGTGTGTGTGTGTGTGTGTGTGAAGTATTACTTTATGGAAAATTTCTCCAATATGCAAATTCAGTACAAAAAATCTAAAAATATACACGTAAAACTTATCAGTTTCTTTTGAACACAAGTGTTTACTCATCTCATTTCCTGATTGACACCATTCAACCTACGTCATTTCCTCTGGGAAATGAGTTTGCTCGCACACACTGGAGTACAAGCTAAATGACTAAAAATACACACAATAATACAATGAAAAGATTCGTTATATATTGTGTAACAGTTTGGCTATAATATAGTTCATAACACTAATGTGGAGTTTCATGGAGTCATTTATTAAATATTAAATTCAGCAAAATAAAAGCTTTATAAACTGACTGATATACAACATAATTAGGCCTTGTCTAATCTGCTGTTATGCGTTGAACTCACTTGAGCTTTTCCTGCCGCTTTCTCAAACGAGACTAATTCCTGAGCGTCACAACCCACTTTGCAATTGGTAGTGTTTGAGGACGTCTCATTGTAGGCTTCAATGCAAGCTGAAATAGCAAGTAACATGACAATTACGTGCGCAAGATGAAACAAATTTGCCAGTATAAAATGAATATCCCCGTAACAATTTTCAAACCAAAAAATAAAAATATTACTTAGTATCAACTTTGCCGTATGTAACTACAACACTTACTCTACACTACACTATTACTGCATCAAATCATTTCAGGACATGTTTATTCACACATAACCAACTAAAGTTTTATTTCAAAATTCCTTTATTTCCTAAGGAACCAACCAACCCTCTCGTGTGCGCGTGTGCGCTCTCCACATGGCTGCTCTTATTCCTTTAGATGTGAAGTGATTTTGTGAAAAACATCTGTCGACTCAGTACAAAATAAGAGGTCGCTATGATTTTCACATTTTCAATTAATTAATTAATTAGCAGGAGAAAGATGCTGACAAAGCTCTAAGGGACAAAGAAAGAGAGGCTGCAGCTGCTGCTCTTCCATCATCCAGCACATCCTCTGAAGAATTCAACGCTGAAGACGACGATTATCGTCCGTCGACTTCGACCAGAAGAGCAGATGTACACTCATCCTCCGAAACGAAACAATATCTTCACATCACCAGATGTGGTTGCTGCTCTTGATCGCGTCAACCTTCCCGATCGAGTAGTAGTGTTTGTTGCTGGATCAGTCGCTCAAGCCCTGGGCTATGATATTTCTACAATGACTCCTTCACGCAGCTCCATCCGTCATTCAAGAAGGCAAGCAGGCAGCAGCCAAAGAGGGTCAAGCTTCGTATTCTGTCGAAGGACCCCTTCTTCACTGGGGTGGGAAACTACTTCCCGACATCGGCGGCACAAAGGAAACATCCGAACGAACCGCGGTAATAGTTACGGGAAATGGGATGGAAAAACTCCTAGCCGTGCCAAAAATACAACGAGCTACAGGAGAACAGGCCAAGGCTTGCATTTCGACGATTAATGACTGGAATCTCCGTGGTGAGATCCAAGTCTCGTATTTGACACAACTGCGTCTAATACTGGCCTTCACAGGGAAGCCTGTACCATGATTGAAAAAGCAGCAGGGAGGGAATCTGGATCGCTTGTCGACATCATATCCTTGAAGTAGTCTTGTCAAAAACCTGCAACGCACTTCTTGGACCCACAGGTGGCCCGGAAATGACACTCTTTAAATGTTTTCAGAAAAAAATGGCCATCACTTCAGAAGGATTCCTTCATGAAGGCTTCAAACAACCTATTCAGAGATCCAAAGATGTTCCAGTACTTCACAAAGGCACTGGAGTCTAAACAATCGCGTGATGACTACGAGGAATTGCTACGACTCTGCCTCACCTTCCTTGGGTACCGTGATGAGAAAGAAGTCAAGGTCCGCGTTCCAGGACCAACTCACCATGGACGCTGGATGGCCTAGGCCATCTACGTCCTCAAAATTTATCTGTTCAAGCATCAACTACAGCTGACAGCATGTGAGACGGAGAATATCACCGAGCTCTCCGTTTATCGCCTTGGTCTACGCACGTTTTTGGAACGAGGTCCGCGTCGGAATCAACGATCCTTTCAACGATATTCCGCCTCTTAAAATCTTGCAAAAGTACCCAAATCAGACCATTTCCAAAGCAGCATCACAGCTCTTGAACGGCACTTGTGGTATCTTGGAGAGCATCTCATTGGCCTTGCATTCTTCGATCCTAGAGTCGATGCCGAGACCAAACGGAAAATGGTTGTAAACCTCCAACGTAACGAGAATACCACTGTTACTCGTCGATTGAAGCGTGAAGGAAACATTGAAGATTTGAATTTGTATGAAATGGTCACCAAAAGGACCCTGGGAATCTTCAATCTGTTAAAGAAAGAAGGCAGCGTGGATACCTTCCTGAGGACCGATCCCAATTCCTTGACGGAGATGATTGCTTTCAAGTTTCGATGCATAGCGATCAACCTAAAAGTTGTCAATGATTCGGCGGAGAGGGGTTATCGCCCTTATCAAGGCATATAATATATCTCTGACAAAGGATGAACGAAAACAATTCATCCTCCGATTAGTAGCAAAACATCGCCAAGACTACTACTCATCTTCGAAGGAGTCAGTGATGAAGCGTTAATCTAAGTAATGATGTATATTATAAACGAATGATAAGTGAAATTTTCTATCAAACAATTCTTGTTCTTTAAAAATTAATCTGTGTTCTTTAAGAGTTATTCTGTTTTCTTTGAGATTTAATCTGTTTTCAAACAAATAAACTAGTATTGCCCTTGTTTTTTCATTTTTTAAACCAGAAGATCAATCTACTTGAAAATCAGTAGTAAAATGAAATTCATAGCAACCAGTAAATATCATTCAATTAGGCTGAATTTTGGCATGGATGTTTGATAGATATAAGAACAAGAGCAGTCATGTGAAGGTAAAAAAAATTACAAAATTTTATTTTTTGGACCACCCTAATATACATACAAGGTGTTTCAGGAGGAAAGGTCAATACTTCAGGAGGTGATAGTATCGGTCATTTGAGAAAAAAAGTTCATATGAACATGTGTAAGTCTGAATGGTTACGGAGATAGAGCTGTTTGAATCTAATGCGTGCGCAGCTCTTCCTCCCTATAACCTTGAACCATGTAAGCTGTAATGTAAGCATGTAAAACAAACCAATCGACAGCTGACTGTTTGTTTGAGTGACATTGTTTGGTGTTTGAAGCAGTGTTAAGAATGCCACACACCTTCACACATGCCGAATATGCAGATATGGTGTATGTCTATGGTTTTTGCGATGGAAGTGCAACAGCTGCTGTTGCAGAATACCATCGACAGTTTCCGAACCGCAGAATTCCAGATCGAAGTGTTTACCAGGGTTTTCAACACATCGCGTGAGATTGGTACACTTCCCAGCGCTCATGTTTCATCTGAACGTGAAGGTCAACAAGATGTGGGTAAGTGGAAAACATTCTTCAGTTGGTAGTGTGTAGTCCTACTACTAGCTCACAAAGAATTTCTACGCGTCTCGGCGTACAACACAAGAGTATGGCGAACATTACGTGAGGAAGGCTTGCATCCATATCATGTACAGCGTGTACAACACCTTCAACCAGGAGACGCTGCCATGCGACTGGAATTTTGTCATTGGGTAAATGCTAATCGCTGATTGCTTCGATTAATACTGTTCATCGATGAGGCTACTTTCACCCATGATGGTATCAACAACAATCGTTAAAATGTTTCCGCCGGAATTGTTCATTCTGACGAAGATAAAGCTTGTCACTCCACCCCAGACCTACAGTTTAACATGGAATCCGAACCACACTCCACCACGAGTGGTCAGAAATTACAGTCCTCGCCTGGACTATCTCACGACCTCCCGATGAGCAGCCCAGTCTTAACCACAAGCCTACCCAGGGTACCCATTTATCTACCAACTAATTTTTATTGCGTGGAAGGATGAACAGTTGGATTTGCTGCGCGCTGCCTGCCGTCATCGGGTCTTGATTCTGGGGCTGATGGATTTGTAGTCAGGGATGCTAACCACTACACCACCAAGGCGCTATACCATAGCAGTGTATGTGTCTGTGTATTATCTAATACTTACAACGATAGCACATCATCTTTGCTGGAGATAATCCATTGTCATCAATTGTATTTGTATGTTCAACTTCATCAGCTGTTGCATAGCTTGTGACTGTGTACAGGCGACATCCTCTCATGCATGCATTATTATCACTTCCCTGAAAGAGAAACAACTATTATTCATGAAGGAAAACTATTTTCTAGACATACAGCACAGTTCCTAAATTACTATGGTATTGCACCATAAATTTTCTTTATTCCAGCGTGTGGCTTAGACCAAAACCCATAATTCATAGGGTAAAGTTATTAACCTTTTCACTGTGGTGCCACAAAATCTAGTCAGCTCAAAATATGAAGTTAATATTTTAAAGAGTAGGTGCATGAAGTTAGGATCATGGGTCAAGACATCTTGGGAAGCGTAAAACAGAGGTACCCAACATAATGTGGAAATAATGCATATACAACTGATTGTATGAACATTGTTTAATTTTATAATGTTGACATTATTCAACAATTTGAAATGAAAGTGAAAAATTTCTTTCATATTTGAAAGTGACTAATCCACATACACATTTCAAATTTTCAATGAAAATGGTTAACATAACTGGGCATAATTTAATCTAATCTAACCAAACAGAATTGAAATGAACCGAATCTGACCCAATTTCAACTAACTTGAACAGGAACTTAACTGACATGCATAAGGTCAATCTTTTCAACATTATACACTTTTAGAAATTTTGGTGTCAGCATTGTACAGATTGATGCTGTTCCTCAGCACTTACAGTACTATAGTGGTAGTTCAAAGATAAAGTTTGTCCAATGTAACTAGATGTGGAGTAATTTCAATTTAAGGTTATAGTTATCAGGCAAAATTATTATAGCCAAAATCAACACCAAGTGCATAAAGCTTTATTTCTCATACACATTCAGGGTTGGCACTAGTGGGCCCAGCCCGAAAAACCCCACCCGGGTTTTTTTTTTTAAAAAAAACACTTGAAAAAAACCCATTATTTTACCCACTTGTGGGTTTTTTCATGAAACTTAAGAAGTGCATATACAATTATTTTTAAAAATTGTCATATAGGCACCTATAATGATTTTACATGCAAAGCAAGCAAACATGAGTCAACAAATAGACCTACAGGTATAACTCTTTGGGTGAGGTAGCAGGTTATAGAGTGTAGACATCAGCCAATCAGGGTGTTATACATCCTGATTCTTCAGTCAACTGCATCTTCAAGGAATTTTCTACTTCTTCATGGATTTTATTTAAAAGTGGACCAGACAAATTTCGACGGGAAAGTGGAGTGTAGCCTGGTCTTAGAGTCTCTATCATTTCAATAAAATACTTAGACTCTGCACATAGAAATGGAATATTATTTGCATAAAAGAATTTGGCTATTTTGTTATCAATGACATTTTTCTGCAAAGTTGTTGTTATGCCAAAATCGCTTACTTTCTTTTGAATTTTTCTTTTTTCATCTGTAATTGTGTCAGTGGTGGTGAGGATGAGTCTGGATCATCTGAGAGGTCTATGTCATGGCAGTATGAAGATGATGTACTGGCAGTATTGTCAGTCTTGTTTCTTGATTCCATGTGTTTCAAACATTTCATTAAATGCATTTTTATTCGCTCTATTTTATTACTTATTTCATTATTGCAATGTTTGCATCTAACTTTACAAGTCCCATCAATAATATTGACTTCACTCCATTCATGCCCTGATTTTCTTCCTGATCCAAAGGTCTTTGGCATTATTTAATGCAGTTATAACTTCAAACAGACTAATTCTGTAGGCTAGCAGTAAAGATAAATATGCTGTTGCCAGTTTGTTTTATTTAACTGAAATAAAAAAAAATATTCAGTAATATGAATTAAATAGATATAACTAGCTGAATTAAGTTCCCTTTGGGAGCTGTAATTCATCTACTTCCAGCAGAAGACAGGGGCCTGTCTTCCATAGGAAGTATAGCCTAACAAATAGGATAATTTACCACACCAAATTTAGTTCAAATTGGTCCATGTTTTCCAAATTTTGTTGTGAAGCTCAATCTGAGAAAATAATAACTTTTTATGCTTAATTGCCTGGAAGGCAACCTTTTTGCTAAAAACAAGACAAATGTTATATTAATAGTGTACGGTACAGTACAGTATTATTATAAAAATAAGAATAGGTAGGTCTAATATGAACTACCATATGGACATATGAAAAAACCCAATTTTACCCGGGGGTTTTGGGTTTTAGGTGAAAAAACCCGAAAACCCCACCTGGGGTGGGCTTTTTCAAAAAAAGTGGGTTTTCTGCCAACCCTGTGTAACACATTAATACAATATATAGTACAGTATAAGAATAAATATTTTGAAAGTAACATGTAATATTATAGGTTACGATCTAAAAATGTTTTGTCATACTAGTGTACTGTGAAACATTTAAAATTTTGAATCAAAGCTCAATTTCAGTTAAAAGTCAATTAGCATATAGTAGCTTACGATTCTTTCTGAACTATTTAAGTACTGCAGATATATATATATACACGTGTGTGTGTGTGTGTGTCTTTTATAAGGATCTTGACTGGCTGAAAGCTGATTAAATTATTATGTAGTCTTGCCGTCATGGGACAGTCTTTTCTTTGACTCATCCTTCATACTTCTCACACATCCATATTTTATTTTTTGCTGAATAACAGAGAAGGATGTACTTTCCTACAGAGATTTAACTCTTTAACACCGAACTATTTTGTAGGGTTAAGTCTAAATGCGTATATTTGAAAGAGTACGTATTGAACCAAGTTGGTGTTAGAGGGTTAATAGAATCTATATACAAAATGAAGTGTTAACCTATTTACAATTTTAAAAAATTGGTGAAAGATACTGTAATTTGTACGTGATATTGAGTGCAATTTATATGGAAAGAATGAAAAATTTGTTTATATGTACATTTAAATTATTGCCATTGACAAAGACATGGTTTGACAAATCTCATTTAACTTAGTTTGGGATGGGCCAGATATCCAGTAGCTAACCAGCTATCTGGCCTATGTTTTATAATCCAGCCATTTATTCCTCAATTTAAAATTAATCAAATTGATAAACTGTCGTGTCAATCCAATTTATATGGACTCCAAAAATCAGGACATCTTTAAATAGTTCTCCCTAAATTAATAGAGATTATTTTTCATTATTCTTCTCTGGAATCCTTCACTATGCCATTTTCTGCCTCAAACCCAAAATTCACGATGTTGGTGAGAAAATATGACTTTCATAATTCTGTTACCTGGAATCAAAGGAAATTCATACCGGTAAACTTTACTGAATCTATACTACAAAATAAAAAACAAATTACAGGTTTACAAGAAAACCTAGAACATTTAGGTACCGTATACTTTAGGGTGTCCCAGCCTCACATGTGAAAATAAAAATTTGCAAGAATCAAATCGCACACCCCTTTAATTAATTACACTTGAAGAAAGGAAAAAATGGGCGAAATTTCATTGGCCTATTAGGAGGGGAAGGGTCCCCTCATTGACCTTGTTTATTCGACCCTATATGAACAAACGTAAATGCTCAGCATTAATCATTCTAGAATGGAAGAATGAAATGTAAATTCTTTCTAATGACTAAATTAAAGGAAATGGAAATTCTTCCTAATGGCACATTTCATTTCGGGGGACAGAGGATCTTTTTGTCTGCTGAGGGGAACTGCTGGCGGTGGTATTCGACGACTTGGTACACGAGCTGCCGTTCCTCCTCATTTTTTGTCAGGCCCTCATTGAAATCTTCCGCCAGTTTCACTGCCCGTTCTGCCGCGTCATTCACAGACTTCAACGATGGTGCATATCCTTCGAGATCTTTGGGGGTTTTTGGAACCGGCAGCTTCAGGCAATGAAAAAGGTTTTGAGTCCTTTTCGTGACCAAGGTGCTCAAATCCGACCGTCTCACGGTCAAGACACTCTTTCCCTCCAGCCGACGCAGATCTTTTGGGTTTTCGGTCTTCTTGTGCAGGTTTTGGAGCATGGCCGTCTTCTCTGCATCGGTGGTTTTGGAGGAGAACATAGCGAGTTTGGCTAAATCTTCGCTTAGGTACCAGAGGTGGCCCCGGAATTTTGTCAATGCGGCGGTACCTACATCATGATCCACCGCCTTGTACCGCTCTAGGTCCTCCAACAGCTCCAGGTCATTGACGGGCACATCCGCCATCAATGGAGCCTCGAACCACCTCTGGAGGTAGATGGTGACAGCAAAGACGTTTATCCTGCGTAGTGACCGGACCTCATGAGCGGTCAGGTGGAATTGGCTTCAGAAGCTGAACATCTTAAGACAGTAAATGCCTTTGGCCATCCACCTGGCCCGGTGGTATGCTCCAGGACAATTGTACTGGAGATCTCGTTTGCCATGACCATCGAGGAAGACCAGAGCGAGGATCAGGAACTCCCGGTAATCGTCTCTTGGGTGGCCAACTTCAAGCTGGTCTTCAATGAAGTGGACAATCTGCTCTTTTTTCAATGCCACCCATTCCGAAAGGATGTCGCTTGGGCCATCGCCGTTGAACGGAGAAGCCTGTTTCTGGTCAATGAACTCCCATTGGGATTTGAAGCGAGCGAACAGCGCAATTTCGGGGCCAGAAGACCTGAAGAACAGGTCAAAGACTGAGGTGATTACCAATTCCATCATGTGGTGTCTGCAAGCCAGGAAAAGAACGCGGCGGTCCATTTGGTCCTGGATAATCGTACAAGCGCAGCTGTGAATACCGGTATTCACCACTGTTGTGTCGAAGCAGAGACCGGCAATCCATGGTTGAACTTGCGGCCAATCGTCCAGCACCTTCAGAACAGCTCCAGCCATCCGCTGTCCCGTGCTGTCAGGGATTTTTGGGATCGCCAACAACTTCTCAAGATTCTTCCCACTGACCAGCACTGGTATGCGATCCAATTTCCCTCCATCCGAATCAGGGAGGAGTTTGCCATCAAAGTGGATGACAAGCGGCGTATCAGGACTGAACTTGGTCTTGATTCCGGCTGCCAAGTTCTTCCTGGACTTCTGCCGTGAACGGTGAAGACTTGATTTGGACAAGGTGACCGAGGATAACTCAACTCCCGCAGCAGCGAGTGCTGGAGCCACAATGTGCATCGCTTGGCGTACTGAGGTTCCAGTTCGATCCAGGGCTGCAGCAAAATTGGGATATTGGATGATCCTCCGTGCCGACACTTGGCCGTCCTTGGGAGCGGATCGAGGAGCCAAAGGACCAGGAGAGGAATATTGGACATCACCATTGGATGCTTCGGCCATGGACTCCGAAGAAGAAGAAGACCCACTTTTCACCGTTCCTTTTGCTTGCAGAGAGTCCATCTCTTCGCGGCTTTTCTTCTTCCTCTTCTCTTCAGCTGCTCGGCGTTTCTCCCGCTCCGCTGCCCTGCGAACAAACTCCAGGTCCTCTCCTCCAATGTACATCTTCCGCACAGTTCGCTGGTCATTCAGAAAGTCTCGATCTTCGGGGACTTTGATGAGTTTCATGGCGTTGGCATGAGCTGTTTCGAACAGTGTATTCAGGTTGGCTTGGAATCCCTTTTCCCGCTCCAGTTGCTTCTCTCCCCCACGGTTTCGGTTTCTGGCAACCTTCTCATAGTCCGTGGAGAGGGCCTTGATCCTCTCGACGCACTTGGGCTTGTGGGAGGTCGGAATAGATGCCCGAGCCCACACCGCCATAACCTCATCAGCTACCACATTGGCAGCTTCTGCCGTGGACGTTTTTTTCTTCCGAGTGAAGAACAACAAACGTTGAAGAACATCTCCCACTGTCGGGAGTTGACACAGCGTTTCCAGGGGTTCATTTCGCAACACCCCCACCAACCACACAGTCTCCTGCTTTCTTGTATCCATAACCTGAAAAGAAATATGCCACAATTAGTATAAGGTAGAGAGTAGCCGTTCAGCAATAGTAACACATGGTTTGAGGGGACCCTTAAAATTAAAGAACACGAATGAAATTCATCTTGCTAGCATGTTTTCACGAGTGGAAGAAATTAAGTGTGTGTGCATGACAAACTTCAGGAACAAAAAAAATTGGGACACTCTAGACTATACATATACATAGTAAGTAATAAATTGAGGATTAACATATTAGGAACTGAAGTCTGCATGCTATGCTATAAACTGAGATCCAAAAGAAACAAAAAATAATTCAAAATTAGCTTTTTTAAAAATTTGAGTCAAATCACCAGCATTGATTGTTCCAACTGTAATGTTTGCTGCATTATCCTTCACAGCAAGATGAAATTCACATGGTTGCAGCTCCCATTCTTGCAAGCTGTCATTTAGCATCTCTAATATTTCCTTCAGTGTGACTTTCAGGAATGTTTCACATTCAGCTCTGCTAACTATTACACCACTGAGAGGCAATTTTGGCTAAGGTTTTTAGGTTAAGTTACATTACATGTCATTTGGAAAACATGAAGCCAATGGGGACTATCAAGGTTACCATATCCAAGTCATGAGCTATATTTTAAAATAATATTAGGTTTGTACTTTAATTAGGGCCTATAAGTGTTTTTGAACTGCATCTGGATTCTGAAATTTTACCAGAAAATGTTTGCTGTAGATGGGGTACAGGCATTGGGTAAATGTAGAGGAAACACAAGGTTAATGATTTTTTAATAAGTGATATTTCTAAAGGTACCGTACTTTTGCTCCTGAATCCAGTGGTGATATTCAATTCTTGGGGAAATGGCTAGTTTTGGAGATATAGGCCATTTCTACTTTAACAATCTAGATCATACAAAAGTGGGCAGGGCTTTGAAGAGGGAAAGTGAGGAGTAAACACCAAAAAACCAGTAATAAGCACACTAAAATTAACCTAACCTAATGTCATACATCTGAACCGCTTGAACAAAAGAGAGTGCAGCCATCACACACCATAACAAACAAAGCAACAATTGATGTGCATCCAGCTAATTGTCAAGAAATAAATGTACTGATTAGCTGCAGAATGCAAGAGTTTTTCATTGGATGTAAAATTAAATTAAAAGTTGAATAACTTCAAGCCTATTTTTAAAATTTCATACTTGGACATCAGAGTTTGCCTACTAGGTCTTAGTTAGGCTAAAATATTTGACTACAAAAATTAAGGAAAAGTAACAATTTGAACAAGTGGGAAAATAATTTTGAAAATAAGGCCTACCCAAGCTACAGTACAGGCTTGGGTGCATATAAAATGAACAATAGGCCTACAGTACAAGTTAGAAATGGGAAGTTACAAATATCCCATTTGGTCCTGATATGCTGAACAATTACTCTAGAAGGGAACTTGGCAATATCCTATTTTGGTGTCTCAGATCATTTAAAAAATAAAAAATAAATAAATAAAAATAGCGTCCCAAATACGTACATGCAATTGGCAAATGTGTATATTTAGTCGCTTCCTGACATGTATGATAGTGCATTATCCTGTGTGATATACTTACCTATATATTAAAAATAAATGCTCACATTTTTGGTAAAAGTTGCTTAAAAACCTATGTGAAAATTATTGAATGCCTGATTAGGTCAACTGTATGGTATCCAGCAATTTTGGCCCTTGGTGAGTCAGCCCATAAATGCTGGGCCAAACTCACTGATTCCAGCAAAAGGATTCTTTATGAAAATGAGTAAGTTAAACAAAATTGATTGATTATTCCATTTAGGGTGCTCTCTAGTCTCTACCCAGGAAGGGTAATATGCACCTAGTTAAACAAAAGAACAAAATACTATATAAAAATAAAGAATTTTTGTTGGGTTGAACATTGACCCTCCAAGTGTTTTTTAACAAAAATAGTTCTGTGACATCATCCAATCCTAGAAAATACTTCCATGATGTCATCTGATTCTATAAAATTCCAAGGAATTGAAGAGAGGGTAAAGAGAAGGGGCTGAGTTTATTCTGTTATTGGCATTCATTCTATTCTATTTGATTGATACTGTTACTCTTACTGAGAGGCTCATGTAATTGATTAACAAAAATAGTTCCATGACTGTTTCTTTAACATCACTGCACCACTCTCCAATTTATTAAAGCGAGGTACAAATGACCCTCTAGAATGGACCAAATAACAGATTGAAAGTTTTGAGCTATTCAAAAAATGCTTCTGTTCCTCACCTATTTTGACTCGTATATTAAGAAGGAATTCTACATCCAAGCAGATGCTCCTAACTCATGATCATTACCAATCATGCTTAAGGGGGGGGGGGGGGGATGTAAATTATTGGTTGTGGTTATGCTTTACTAAGCAAGCTTACCTCAAGTCTTCATAGTTTTCTGAAATCAGAATACTTCAGAGACCATAAGGTAAGCATGACCATTATTTATCTTTTGTATTTTTACCTATTTTTATAACTATGTTCATTGTATATTATAAATATATTATGTTTATGCCAGTCTTGCTTCACATGTTCAAACTAATATACAATATTTACAAGACCTAAAACATAGATATGATGTAGATATAATCATTTATGTAATATGATGTAGATATAATCATTTATGTAATATAATGTGTACATAAATTATTTTTTTAGGAATATGGATCAGCCAAACAATGACTGTTTATACTGTGGTCTGACTGTACACCCCAGACAGCAGGCACTGCTCTGTGATGTGTGTTCACAATGGCAACACCAAACTTGCAACACTAATATGACACAGGAGGTCTACAGAGAATTGTGCAGACATAACTTTTCCTGGAAGTTCTATGAATGCAGGAATACTGTATTGATGCAAGATGAAGACTGCAATGAAGGGAGGCCTGAACATTCTCATGATGAATCTCACATCATAGATACCAAGTTATTTTCTGCACATGCTACTGAAGAATGCAATGAGGGAAGGTCTGAACATTCTCATGGCGAATCTTCAATCTTAGACACAGAACCAATCTCTGTGCATGCAAATGAAGAATCAGTCATTAATTACAAATTGGTTTCTACATCCACAAAACAAGGATGGGACAAACTCTGATTTGCTTAGTTATTCCTATACTATGAAGAGGCAAAAGGATGATGATACGTTGTGGCACTGTAGCATAAAAAATAAGATCATGTGTCCAGCAACAATGCAGCAATGTGGACAAACCTTTACTAGAGGCAACCATAATCACAACCATGCGCACCAGCCAGGCAGTTGTACTGCAACTAAAAGAGTCAAGACCATAAAAGATATTGCCAGAAGCGAGCCTTTTCAATCTGCTTCATCTATGAGTGAAATTCTTAAGAAAGAATTGGCACAAACCCCATTTATGTCCAGCCTTACCTAAGCTTGAATACTTGGCCAGAAATACAAATTACTCGCGCCAGAAGGATCACCCTTGCAATCTTGACATTAATTTTCTCATACAATGCCATTCTGTCCCAGATGGATTCCTTCAATGTGATTTGTGGGTGGATAACTGGCATCACTTAATCTTTGCAACTGATGAGCAGCTCAGAATACTCAGAAAAAAGAAAACATGGTATATGGATGGTACTTTTAAGTTAAAGCAACCATTTACCCAGCTATTTACAATCCATGGGTTTGTACGCCAAGAAGAGTGCAGCAAACAACTGCCACTAGTCTTCTGTCTGATGTCAAGCAGAAAGAAAAAAGACTACAAGTGTTAAAGGTTATTAAAGAACTCTTTCCATCAGAACCAAAGCTAGAGAGAGTTGTAATGGACTATGAAGCAGCACTTTGGAAATCCACATATCGTGTCTTCCCGGATGTCACCATAAGGGGCTGTGCTTTCCACTGGACACAGGCAGTCTGGAGGAAGATCCGAGCACTTTGACTACAGGCAGCCTGTATGAATGTCAGTGACACGCACAAGTTTCTTCGGAAGATCATGTGCCTACAATGTCTGCCTGCATCCCACATCACTCCAGTGCTTGAAGAACTTGAACTGCATGCAGTGACTGCTCCTCTACACAATCTTTTAAAATACATCCACAAAACATGGATTAACAATAACTTATGGCAACCTTCTTCATGGAGTGTGTTTAAGGAAACTGCGCACATTAATAATGATGTAGAAGGTTGGCACAGACGAGTTAATATGTGTAGAAAACCCAACCTTAATATGTACTTGCTTATTGGCCTCCTTTTTGAGGAATCTCAGTTTGTTGAACTTCGGGTCTAATTGGTTGCTGAAAAAAAATTAGTAAAGTAGAAAAAGAGACAGGAGAAATTGCACAAACAGTGGGAAGAGTTTGAGAGGACGCAAAAGTATAATGCAGCTCTTAAGAGCTTGCTCTCATTTGTACAGTCCCACTGCATAGTTTTTATTGTTGACAGTGCAATATTGATGCAAAATTCAAGTATACAAATAAAGTCTTTTATATAATAACTGTGTGTATATATCAGGGTTGTGGAGTCGGTCCGACTCCGACTCCACACATTGTAAAAATTCGACTCCGACTCCGCCCTGAAACGTGCGACTCCACAACCCTGGTATATATAACATACTAGAATAATAAGTTAGCAAATTCGTGTATGCAAATAGTTTTTTGTATACCTAATAGAATTAAAAATAAACAAAATAAGTCTTAAATATGAGAACCTATTCTGCTTGTTATACAGCACCTGAAAGGCAAGATATAAACCCTGAAATTATACAAACTTTGGTTAATATTAGTCTTTTAACCCGCTCACACGCGGTTAAAACAGTACAATATATTGAATTGCCATTCAAAACTGACTAAAAAAATATATATCTTATGTTGTGCAAATTTGTCAAAATGTACTTTTTTTAATAAAATATATTTCCTATTTTGGCTATAATGTACTTTTTTCATAAAATATTTTTCCTGATTGGGCTATTTTTTTGCTACTCTGCGACTTAATTAGTTGGTTAGGTTTTGTTCTGGCTATTTTTTTTTTTTCAAATTGGATTCAGTTCAGTGGTGTTTGTGATGGAATTATGATGTGCCATTCGTATGATTTTGACTGAGAACTTGATTTGTCAAGTGCCCTAGATGAAGACAAAGGATTGGATGTTTTTATCAATTACAGCATTATTCTCTCATCCTTAACTTGCCCAAAATGTGACAGAGAGTGCCTAATACAAAAAGATCAGAAGATGGTTAGGTCAACTGAATGCCTGGTTAGGTCAACTGAATGCCTGGTTAGGTCAACTGAATGCCTGGTTAGGTCAACTGAATGCCTGGTTAGGTCAACTGAATGCCTGGTTAGGTCAACTGAATGCCTGGTTAGGTCAACTGAATGCCTGGTTAGGTCAACTGAATGCCTGGTTAGGTCAACTGAATGCCTGGTTAGGTCAACTGAATGCCTGGTTAGGTCAACTGAATGCCTGGTTAGGTCAACTCTACACCCTTGATGATTGGTTAGGTTGTCATGATATTTTTGTTAGTTTAAATGAAAATAATGAGAGCAAACTTTTCTGGTTAATTTTGAGGTGTTTTGTTCAAAATGGCCATCCATTTCCTGTGCAAATGCATAGTTTTCAAGATGATGATATCTCTAAAACTACGCATTTGCACAGGAAATGGATGGCAGATTCGTGCAAAACACCTCAAAATTGACCAGAAAAGTTTGTTCTCATCATAAAAACAGACGGTGTAAAAACAATTACCCAAATTTTATTTTTATTATATATATATATACAGGGTGAGTCAAAAGTAGCGCCCGATTTCTGTAAGTTGATTGTTTGTTTGCCATTTGTATTACAGTGTACAAGAAGGTAGAAATAAATGAATGACATGTTTATCTAACCATTTATTCGGGGGAAAATTATTACGGAACTGTACCAAGCTGTTTTACTTGCAATTTTCAAAGTGCCCTCCCTCGTGATCGATGCACAATTGCAGCCGAGCAGGCACAGAGTGGCACACACACCTGCAGAGTTCGATATCAATTTCCTCAAACTTTGCAGTGATTTGAGCCTTCAATTCCTGAATGGTACGAGGCTTTTCACGATAAACAAGGTCTTTCATGAGCCCCCAAAGAAAGAAATCTGGAGGTGTAAGGTCTGGGGAGCGTGCCAGCCACTCGATCCACTTTCCGGGAAAGTTTTCATCAAGCCACTGACGAACATGACGTCCATAATGAGGTGGAGCTCCATCTTGCTGGAAATAACAGTCCTGATCTTGTACCCTGGGCCAAAAGAAGGTTTGCAGCATATCCAGGTAAATTTCTGCAGTGACAGATCCCTCAAAGAAAAAGGGTCCAATTATCCCTAATGGAGAAATGGCTGCCCAAACTGTCACGCCAGGTAAATTTACCTCCTTCTCAACTCTCACTCTTGGGTTCTCCGCAGCCCAGTAGACACAATTGTGTCTTAATTGTGCCGTTAAGCTTAAAACATGCCTCATCTGACCACCAGATGTTGTCTAGCATTGTGTCCTCTTCGTCAAGTTTAGCTAAGAACTTCGCAAAATTGAAGACGGCAGTCGTCATCTCCATCATGAAGGGCATGCAGTAAGCGTGGAATGTAAGGTTTCCATTTTTTCTGGTGAAGGATACGGATAACACTTGATTGGCTCACTTCCAACTCTGCAGATAAACGGCGAGTTGACTTTTGCGGACTTTGTTCCAGTCTCCTGATGGCTTCTTCAGCCTTAGCTACATTCGTTGCCGTTTTCGGACGACCGGACTTCTTTGCAGTGGCTACCGACCCTGTTGCTTCAAATTTCTCGACAATCAATCATATGTTTCTTCCCTGGGGTGGGTTAATATCGAATTCCTGTGCCAAACGGCGTGCCGCCATCGTTGGTTGTTCATTACATTTGTAGTAATGTTTCACCGCCGCAATGCGTTGATTCATTGAAAGGTAATTCATGGTTCAATTTGGTACAAATTCAGTAACTTTCCAAACTCCCAGCAATAACCTACAAAACAAAAACAAAAAAAAAATATACTAAGAAAATTAATAATCTGCAAGACAATTATTAACAACATGACTTCCCAGAAAGAATCTGACAGCCGAAAAAACAGAAATCGGGCGCTACTTTTGACTCAACCTGGATATATATATATATATATATATATATATATATATATATATATATATATAATATATATATTGCAATAATTTTAAATATCAAAATTATAAGAGAATTTAAAAACAAGAAAAATTTTATGTTTACAACTTAGCCTATGAAATGCAAACCATGTTTTGCTTCAATGCATCCATTTGATCACAGGAGGTGGCTGGGGGAATCAAAATAAGAAACCAAAAAAATAAGAAAATATAACTTACAAATTAATAATGACTTATACATAATGTACAGTACCTATCGTAAAATACACATATTAGTCTATCAATATTGTACATGGTAAGTTCGGCTCATTACATATGGGTCAAACTCACTAGAGGCTGAACTTACTGTAAAGCAACTGTACACCCTTGACAATTGGTTAGGTTGTCTTGATATTTTTGTTTAAACTAATAATAACCAAAATATCATGACTTAACATAGCCAGTCATCAAAGGTATACAGTTGACCTAACCAGGCATTCCAGCCAGGTTTTCTTGTAAGAAATTGACAAAAATGATTCATCAAAACAAAGCTAATGCGGTTAAATAATTTGGGATGCTATTCGTTATTTTTGGTTGGTTGAATAATTTGGGATGCCAAAATAGGATATGGCCAGGAACTTTACCAGATACCACAACTAATGATAACAAGCTTGACAAATAGGGTGGCCAGAAGTCCAATATTAAATGGGATGGACCTCTTTTTAAGCAGCTGCTGGGGATGGGGGGAATATGAAAAATGAAGAAAAACTTTGATTTGATGTAAAACGTAAAATATTGTTTTGGGTAATGGTTCAGAATACGGGCGGCACTTAAGCAAAATTTCAAAAAATACCATAGAGACAAAGTTCTCTC